>VMDR010004068.1:0-64335 GCA_007922815.1 Macrotus californicus | reverse complement strand
ATCTGTAGTGACGTCATTTGTTTCATTTCTTATATTATTAGTGTCTTCTATCTTTTTTCCCTTAGCCTGGCTAGATGCTTATTAATTTTATTGATCTCTTTAAAGAACTAGATTTTGGTTTTGTTTATTTCCTTTACTGATTTGCTATTTTCTATTTAATTGGTTTCTCTTCTAGTATTTATTTCTTTGGCATACTTTGAATTTAATTTGCTCTTTTTCTAGTTTTCTAAGGTGGAAGGTTAGATATTTGATTTTAGATCTTTCCTCTTTTCTAATGTATGCATTCAGTGATGTAATTTTCCCTTTAAGCACTGTTTTCACTACCTCTGACAAATTTTGATGAGCTGTATTTTTATTTTTATCTAGTTCAAAATATTTAAATTTCTCTTGAGTTATATCTTTGAGCTATATGTTATTTAGAAGTGAGTTGTTTAATTGCTCAGTATTTTGAGGTTTTCCAGCTATCTTTCTGTTAGAGATTTCTAGATTAAGTCCACTGTGGTCTAGGAGTATATATTGTATGATTTCTATTATTTTAAATATGTTAGGGTGTGTTCTATGATCCAAAATATGGTCTATCTTGGTAAATATTCTATGTGAACTTGAGCAGAATGTGTATCAGCTGTTGTTGAAGGAGGTGGTCTATGCATGTCAATTATATCTAGTTGAGTAATGGTGCTGTTGAGTTCAACTATGTCCTTACTGGTTTTTTGCTTGTTAGATCTCTCCATTATTGATAGGTGGGCATTGAAGTCACCAACTATATTACTGGGTATACCTCTTTCTCCTACAGATATGTTAGTTTTTAACTCATATTTTGATGCTCTGTTGTTAGGCACTTCACATTAAGGATTATTTTGTCCTTTTAGAGAATGAACTCCTTTATTATTATTTAATGCCTGTCTATCCTGATAATTTTCTTTGCTCTGACATCTGCTCACTATGAAATTAACATAGCTACTCCAGCATTCTTTGAATTGGTATAAGCATGGTATGTCTTTCTCTATCCCTTTACTTCTTTCCCTTTGTTTTTTTTTTCCTGTGTAAAAAAGGATCTCAATATAAAAGTAAGGGAGGGGAGGACAAGGGACATACTCCTTGGTGTAAGGAAACAGAAGGGGAGGAGAAGGGTAAGCCCCAAAGGGAGGGGAGGGAGGGCAATGTCATTAAACTAACCAGCAAGACATTCTCTGTAAAAAGTTGGAGAAGGCTCTCCACAGCCTCGGAGATAAAAAGGCACAGAGCATCTTCTCACTGGGGGGCTCTCCAGTTCACTTCAGTGTTTAGAGGAAGGAAAATGACTGCTTATCTTCTCTTGGTTCTGTTGCGGCCACTCCATTGCTCGTTCTGGGTTACCTTCTGCCTTTTATAGAGTGCTGCAGGGCTCTGAAGGCAGAGATTCGCTTATGTGTGTTAAAAGCCAGCATCTCCAGGGGAGTTCTGGCCAAGACGGAGGTGTAGGTAGAAACCCTTTGCTTCCTCGCACAACCAAAAGGAGGATAATAACCAATCTAAAAATCAATAAACAACCAGACGTGCCAGAAAATCAAACTGCATGGAACTCCAACAACCACAGAATTAAAGAAACAGTCAAACAGAACAATCAGACCAGTAACGGTGGATGGAGAGAACTCAAGGGGAGGAGGCGGACCATGGGGGGTGGGGCTGGCTGCTGGAAGGCAGCGGGTTGCCTGGGCAGGGCTGACTTAAGGGAAAACTGAGACTCAGAGCTGCCTGTGGACTGCGGTGGTTGCTGCAGTGCAAGAAACTCCCAGTCTCACAGGAGAGGTCATTGGAAAGTGGCCTAGAGAAGAGCAGGGGAGCTGCATTGTTCCCTTTCTGGCCCCTCCCCCACAGGCAGCACTGCAGAGCAGCAAGGAGGGTTGCTCTGCCCTGATGAATACCAAAGGCCTTGCCCCTTTACAACTTAACAGGTGCTCTGAACAAAAAAATACCGCCAAAATGAAAGAACAGAGCAAAACATCAGAAAGAGAGCTAAGCAATGAGGAGATAACCAACCTATCTGATGGAGAATTTAAAGCCCTGGTAATCAAAATGCTCACAGAACTGATTGAGCTTGGTCGAAAAATGAAAGAACAAATGAAAGATACCCAAAATGAAATAAAGCAAAATATTCAGGGAACCAACAGTGACAGGAAGGAAATCGGGACTCAGATCAATGGTTTGGAACAAAAGAAGAAATAAACATCCAACTAGAACAGAATGAAGAAATAAGAATCCAAAAAAATGAAGAGAGGCTGATGAATCTCTGGGACAACCTGAAACATTCCAATATCCAAATTGTAGGGGTGCCAGAAGGAGAAGAACAACAGCAAGAAATTGAAAACTTATTTGAACAAATAGTGAAGGAGAACTTCCCCAATCTGGTGAAGGAAATAGACTTCCAGGAAGTCCAGGAAGCCCAGAGAGTCCCAAAGAAGTTGGACCCAAAGAGGAACACACCAAGGCACATCATCATTAAATTACCCAAGATTAAAGACAAAGAGACAATCTTAAAAGCAGCAAGAGGAAAGGAGAGAGTTACGTACAAAGGAGTGCCCATAAGGCTATCAGCTGATTTCTCAAAAGAAACCTTGCAGGCAAGAAGGGGCTGGAAAGAAGTGTTCCAAGTCATGAAAGGCAAGGACCTACATCCAAGATTACTCTATCCAGCAAAGCTTTCATTTAGAATGGAAGGGCAGATAAAGTGCTTCCCAGATAAGGTCAAGTTCAAGGAGTTCATCATCACCAAGCCATTATTATATGAAATGTTAAAGGGACTTATCTAAGAAAAAGAAGATCAAAAATATGAACAGTAAAATGACAACAAACTCACAACTATCAAGAAATGAACCTAAAAAAAAAAAAGAAAGGAAAACAAAAACTAAGCAAACAACTAAAACAGAGACAGAATCAGAGAAATGGACATCACATGGAGGATTTTCAGTGGGGAGAGGGGAGGGAGTAATAGGGGGAAAGGTACAGGGAAGAAGCATAATTGCTAGGCATTAAATAGATGGGGAGAGGTAAAAAATGGTGTAGGAAACAGAGAACTCAAACAACTTATATGTACAACCCATGGACATGAGCTAAAGGAGGGGAATGTTGGAGGGTTGGAGGGTACAGGGTGGAGGGGGGATAAGGGGGGAAAATTGGGAAAACTGTAATAGCATCATCAATAAAATATACTTAAAGAAAAAAGTCAGCAGCAGCTCTGCTCCAGACTCCATCTCAGGTATCACTGACTGCACTGGGTGGAGCTCTCTGGAGGAAAAGGATCATCCAGGTAGAGACACTTCTTGGGTCCAGTATTCCTCTGGTAGAGCCCAATCAGGTCAAAGGTTTTGCCTAAGTGGTCAGCTTCAGAGTTTCCACAGAAGAGAGGCTTTCAGTGAAACATCTCAGCAAAGTGACAGCCAATGCTCCACAAGTCCACAGGTGCTGCATACATAGACTGGAGCGGAACTTCCAGAGCACAGTACCAGAATGTAACAAGCATGGGTGTAAGTGCCATCTGGTAGCTCTAGATTTTGGCCAGGCCAAAGTCAGCCAACTTGACTGTCCTATCGCTTGTCACCAGAATGTTCTCTGTTTTTAAGTCTCAGTGAACAAAGCAGTTGGAATGAAAGAAATCCAGGCATCTTAGAAAATGGCACATCAGATCCTTGATCGTCTCACTGGCAAGTCTGGAGGTGGAGGGGTGGTGCTTTGTCCAGATATGTCCTTAGGTCTTGGTCCACATGCTCAAACATCAGGGGCACTTTGGTCTCTCGGTCAGTTTGGGCTATGGCACAGACGTCCATCAGTGGGACAACATTGGGATCCTCAAAAGCTTCCAGCCGCCTCAGTAAGGCCACCTCACTAATTGTGCTGATGGGAAGGCCCCCTCTAGCACCTCCTCCACTGGGGATTTTCATGCTCTCGTGGGCCACAAAGTGGCCACTGTGGGGATCATGGGCCTTGTACATTGTCCCATAGGCACCAACACCAATCTCAGCTGCTGTCTCTTATGGAGGAATAGCCATTCTCACATGAGAGGAGACCACCTCCTGCTGGGAGCTGCAGGGCATGGGGTGGCCTGTTACAGGGCCCAGGAGCTAGTTTCTGAGGCACCACACACTAGAGCTCTGTCCAAAGTAGCTGGAAGCTATGGGCCACGAACTAGACACAGGCCACAACTAGACCAGCTTCCTTACCACCACTCTCACCGTGTGATCAGTGAGAGCTTTTTAATTTATACTTTTACTTTTAATTTATATGTCTTTATATAGTTTTTCAAAATATATTTTATTGATTATGCTATTACAGTTGTCCCATTTTTTTCTTCCCTTTATTCCCCTCCATCCTGTACCCCCCTCCCACCAGCATTCCCCCACCTTAGTTCATGTCCATGGGTCATATGTATAAGTTCTTTGGCTTCTCCATTTACCATACTGTTCTTAACTTATTCCTATTTTGTACCTACCATTTATGTTTCTTATTCCCTCTACCTTTTCCTTCATTCTCCTCCCTCCCCCTCCCCACTGGTAACCTTCCACATGATCTCCATTTCTGTGAATCTGTTCCTGTTCTAGTTGTTTTGCTTAGTTTGTTTTCGTTTTTTTAGGTTCGATTGTTGATAGTTATGAGTTTGTTGTCATTTTACTGTTCATATTTTTTATCGTTTTCTGTTTCTTTGATAAGTCCCTTTAACATTTCATATAATAAGGGTTTGGTGATGATGAACTCCTTGAACTTGACCTTATCTGGGAAGCACTTTATCTGTCCTTCCATTCTAAATGATAGCTTTGCTGGAAAGAGTAATCTTTGATGTAGGTCCTTGCCTTTCATGGCTTTGAATACTTCTTTCCAACCCCTTCTTGCCTGCAAAATTTCTTTTGAGAAATCAGCTGATAGTCTTATGGCAGCTTCTTTGTAGGTAACTGTCTCCTTCTCTCTTGTTGCTTTTAAGATTCTCTCCTTATCTTTGATCTTGGATAATGTAATCATGATGTGCCTTGGTGTGTGCTTCCTTCAGTCCAACTTCTTTGGGACTCTCTGAGCTTCCTGGAAGTCTGTTTCCTTTGCCACATTAGGGAAGTTCTCTTTCATTATATTTTCAATTTCTTGCTCTTCCTCTTCTCCTTCTGGCACCCCTATGATTCGGATGTTGGAATGTTTAATGTTGTCCCAGAGGTTCCTAAGCCTCTCCTCATTTTTTTGAATTCCTGTTTCTTCATTCTGTTCCAGTTGGATGTTTATTTCTTCCTTTTGTTCCAAGTTGTTGACCTGAGTCCTGGTTTCCTTTCTGTCACTGTTGGTTCCCTGTATATTTTCCTTTATTTCATTTTTCATAGCCTTCACTTTTTCCTCTATTTTGTGACCATACTCAATAATTTCTATGAGCATCTTGATTACCAGTGTTTTGAACTCTGCATCTGATAGGTTGGCTATCTCTTCATTGCTTAGTTGTATTTTTTCTGGAGCTTTGATCTGTTCTTTCACCTGCACAATATTTTTTTGTCTCGGCATGCCTGTCATGTAGTAAGGGGCAGAGCCTTAAGTATTCGCCAGGGCAGGTCAACCCACGTTGCTGCGTCCTGGCGCTGTATTTTGGGGGAGGGGTCTGAGAGGGAACAATGCCACTTGCTCAGGTCTCAGCGCGCTTTCAGTCACTTCCTCCACTACCCCACAAGCAAATTGGGCCCTTCTGATGCTGATTCCCAGGTGGTTGGGTTTGTGTACATTCTAGAACCCTGTGTGTCTCTCCAGTGTACTCTCCTGTGAGGCTGGGAGTTTCTCTGGCCAACTGAACCCACAGAGGTTTTTTCAGTCAGAGGTTTTGAGGCCTTATTTCCCCGTGCTGGAACCCTGCGTTGCACGGTCTCTCTTGCTCCCCATTTGTTCCTCCTGGTTTATCCACAAGCAAATGTGTGACCTCTGATTTGGGAGCTGCTGCCTTGCTGCAAGTCCTCTCTGCTCCAGCTGCCCATCTCTGCTCCTCCTACTGATCTGAATGAATGTTTCTTCCTTAACTCCTTGGTTGTTGGACTTCCATACAGTTTGATTTTATGGTAGTTCTGGTTATGTTTTACTTTTAAATTTGTTGTTGTCTTTCTTTTGGTTGTGTGAGGAGGCAAAGTATATCTACCTACACCTCCATCTTTGCCAGAAGTCTAAGATCAGCATCTGGAGCATCTTTTCATATGTTTATTTGCCATCTGTGTATCTTATTTTTTACATTCTTATTTAAATTTTTTCAAACCGCTGTTTACATTTAATATTATTTTGTATTAGTTTCCAGGTGTTCAGCAGAGTGATTAGACAATCATAAGACAGTTCCATTTTTAATTTTTTGAGGTATCCTCATACTGCTTTCCATAGTGGTTGTACCAATCTGCATTCCCACCAACGGTGCAAAAGGGTTCCCTTTTCTCCATATCCTTGCCAACACATGTCATTTGTTGTTTTATTGATGATAGCCACTCTGACAGGCAATATCTCATCATGTTTTTGTGTGTCTTTGTTAGCTCATTTTTTAGTTGAGTTGTTTGTGTTCTTATTTTTGGGTTTCAGAGTTCTTTGTATAACCTTAAAGGGAGATATTTATGGCCCATTGCCCCTAGCTTTGGGGATTAAGCATTCTGAGTCTTTTTTTCTCCTTATTATAATTTATGTGATTATCTCATGGCATTGAAACATTCTTGGCCTTGGTATACCATGATATTCTAATGAGTTTAGTTAGCAACTTTATATATTTAGAGATGGAAGTATGGTCAGATGGACAAAAAAACCCTCATTGGTCACCTGCAGCAGAATATTGACCCTGCATGTCATTTAACCTATGTAGGCTTTATTTGTCTCTTTAAACCAGGAAACTATCACTTGATCTAACTAATCTGAATTCTGGGAGGCATCAGATGAGATAATCAAAATGAAGTCCATTTGTACAGTATAAGGTTATAGAAATGGGAGACTATTTTTAAAATTGTATTTGATGTGCTTTTAAATTATGTAAGTTGAGAAACTATTTCAAAGTGATTTCTTCTTCCTGGAAATAGTGGACAAAAAATTATCCTGTAACAAAATGAAAATATCACCTCACCTGTGTCAAATCCAATTTTAGGCAGAATACTTTTAGGGCTTTGCATTTGATTTAAGCTCTCTGTTTTCAAAATGAAGTTATCCAAATGATGTCATGCTTGTGTCCTGGAATTAAAGAAGGAATGACATCTCTATTTCTTGTTTTTTTTTTTAAAAATAGATTTCCTAAAATATTTCTTAAAAGAACAGCAGAATATACCCAAATACATTCGCTGGCATGAACTTTCCTTTGACTTGGCTTAATAGAATCTCTGGAATTTATGAAAAAATTCCTTTGCTACTCTTGCAGGCATAAGTCATGTTATCAGTTTTGAACAGACCAGGGATGGCCGTCTATTGCCACTCATTATGGTATATTATTTGAAGTGAGACCTTTGTTCCTATCAAAAGTAAGGATGCTTCTGGAATGAGAAAGCCTTTGAATCGGCCAGAACATTTTTCCTTTAATATCAAAGGGCTCAACTGCAATGAGACCTAAGAACCAGGAGAGGAGTGTTTTGGTCCTATCTGCCACTGTATGATAGGCAAGTCGTCTGACTTTTTTGGACCCTGTACCTCAGCTGTAAAGCCAAAGGGTTGGGCTGTATAATCAATCCATAGTGTCTGTAATGCCAAGATGCTAGGCTTGTGAAAAATGCTGATTCTGAAAAGGTAAAATATTGTCCTGTGTACATAGATTCATGCAATTCCAGAGCCATTATACAGCAAGACAAAGCTTGGATTTCATGAGGGGATCACTTTTCAAAGACTTTCTCCTAAATAATGAAATAAGTCAGATAACATCAACATAGGAATAAGCCAGTCTATTTTATGGAATGTGAAATTTCCTCTATCAACTTCCTAGGATCACTGTTAAATCTTATTGCCAAAAACGGGAGTCAAGTAGGTCACGTGACTAGGAAACCTGGAATAAACCTGTGGTATTTTTGGGGTACTCTAGCATTGTTAGAGACAACCATTTGTTTAACTCATTTTATGTTTATAACGACCTGAAAAATTACCGCTACATTTTTGAGTACAGGAAATGGAGGTATTAGAGATTTTGTGGCTTGCCAGCTTCCATAGATAGCGGCAGACTTTAAATTTGCCTGCGCATGTAGGGAAGGGTTCCCGAGCCTCAGGAACCTCCTCTGCGGGGCTTTGTAAAAAGGAAGGGCTCAGTCCACTGACGCGATTAGCTAACAGGCTGGGCGTTCTGTGGGTCAGGCCCCTCCTACACGCTGTACACAGATTTGCTCCGCTCTCAAAACGACCCTACGAATTAGGCCCTTTTAGTACTTGCTTACACTTGGAAGGGCTGGGTACTCAGACCACCGTGGAGCTGCAGGACGCGGGCGTCACGGCCACCCGGCGGACCCTGCAGAGTGGTGGGGGTCTGGGGAAATTTGGGGAACTAAAGTGATGGGGTGTCACCGGGTTTCGCTTCTCCGAAGCAGTGAGGAGCCTCTCTAGCTGTGGTGTCCTCATACTATTGTCTGTCCCAGAGCTCCCCCAGGCTTTGTGCCACTTTGCGCCCAGAGATTTGTGTGTATCGATTACCGTGCACGTTTGCGTCTCCCGTTCAGACACCGGAGCAGCGGGAATGAACGCTGAGGATGGCGTAGACCGCTGGGTTAGGAGCCCCGAGCGGTGCGGAGGGCTAGCGTTCCCTTGCAGGCACCTAAGTCGGGCATCCCTGCAGTTTTGTACATCTGGAGGCCCGGCCTCCAGCCCGGGACCAGGCGGGAGGCGGGGGCGGAGCCGAGGCCGGGAGGCGGGGCTGGGGCCGGGGCCGGGGCTGGACTGGGAAGGCTGGCACTTGGGCTCCTTCCGAGCCCTCCGCGGATTGCGAGGCCTCCTGCGGCTCCGCAACAGACACCCCTACTCTGGGTCCCATAATGCGGCTCTGCCTGCTCCTGCTACTCGCGCTGTGCGGTGCGCACTCCTCGGCCGAGGCGCGGAGTTTCAGCCTGCGGGGAAGTTGGAGGATTCGCAGCGGGAACGGCTCACTGGAGCTGCCCGGGGAGGTCCCCGGCTGCGTGCACATCGCCTTGTTCCAGCGGAACCTCATCCAGGTACCGCGTGTGGCTGCTCCCGCGAGCCTGCACCCGCGTTCCCTTCGTGGTGAGGGGCCGAGGACCTGCCTGAGAGCCTCCTCACCCTCTTGTCCCGGGCTGTTCTCCTCGATTGGGCACTGACTTCCCCTCTGCAGCTTGTGGTCTTTGGGGGGAACTGCCGAGCGCTGATGCAGAAGAGGACCGCGGGGAACCCGGCTGGATGGAGACTGAGCGACCCGCGCTGGGACCTCAGTAACTGGAAAGCGGAAGTTTTCTAAGGGCGAACTGTCTTGCTACTTGCGGTGTACTTACTGCCATAGTTCCCCACCGAAGCGTGGATAGGAAGGACGTGTTGTCACTGACAAAGCCTAAGGCAGGGCTTACTTTCTCAACTACCTAGACGCTGCAGAGGACGATAGTCTTTGGCCAAGTAAATGTTTAGTGTATTCAGCAGTGCCTCAAGTTTTCATTTCCTTTTTCTTTTCAGTTTTTCATTTTTGCTGTTAGGCCTCAGGGAGTCAGATTTGGGATTTTGCAGCACATGGGCTGAGGAGACAAACCTGCAAGTGTAAGGTTAGGGTTGTCAGTGTGGGTGTAAAGGCTACATAACTTTTAAAGCTGATTGGGATATGAAGAAAGGTGCTCTTTCTTCTCAGGGCATGTGATGTGTGTGTTTCTCAACAGATGCTCGAAATTACGGGTTTGTGGAAGACGTTTGCCTGTTTGACCGACTGTCTGTGTGCAGAGGTTTGCAAACAGACTTTTACCTTCCACTGTTTTCGTGGTTCCACCTGCTGCCGGTCATTTTCCCATTCTTTGTCTTTGCCTGAGTAATATGTACTTCATAAATAGTTTGCATGCGTTGTTGCAATTCTCATAAGAACTCTGTGGAATACATCTTTGCATTTTATGGATAATACGGTGTTAAGGAGCCCAGAGCAGCTAGAGAATTTATCCAAGATCACACAGCAACTAAGTGGCAGAAGTGGAATTCTGACCCACACTGGCCTCACTCTGTAGCCTGGGTTTTGCAGTATGTTACACTTACCCTGGGGTTTTTAAAAACCATGTGTTTTTGGACTACTGTGGTCGACTGTTAGGAGTATTATTCAAAATTTACTTAAATGGCAAGATGATCAACTAGGGTTATGCAAAGTTTCTGATCTGGTATGCATCAGCTTTTTTTCAAGATTAGGTCAGAAAGGAAGTTTATTTGACCCTACAGTCCAGTTTATTTTTTAAGTAAATCTCAAAATTAAGTCTTTATTTTTTAGTTACGAAACTTGTGACATAGACCACAGCTGACTTTCACACCCCGAAGCTTCACTCGCACATGCTTTGAAAGCACCTGTGCTCACTTTGCAAGGTCTCTCCTTGCCTCATTTCACTGGTACAGTCAGGACAATGTGAACTCATTAGTGGCTTTAGCAAGTCAGACTATTGTTCCGTGTTCCAGGGCCAATGTCAGGGAACAATGTTCGGTAACTAGTCAATGAGAATGAGGTTGCTCAAAATATGAAATAACTTTTCCTCATGGGAATAACTTTCAGTTTCTCCTAAATTTGTTCATAAATTCTTAGGGAAACTTTAAATTTCAGTAAGGTGGGTGTGAGTCTTAAATGATAGTGGGATGAGAGATGGGGGAGGGTTTATGAGGCTTCAGGCCCATTGACAGTAATGAACATCAGTGTCACTATTGAATACTCTGATGTCGCTATGGCACCTGCTTTATTACAACATTCCTTTCTGGTGCTGACCTCAGGACATATTTTATACTTTAGAGCAGACACTGGCCCAAATATTGTGTTTACATGAGAACTTGAACCGTATCTTGCTGAAGTCATTCATTTATTTATTAACTCACCTTATTATCTCATAAGTATTTATTCACTACCTCCAATGTGGCAGGCCCTATTCCAAGTGCTTGATGTCAAATAGTGAAGAAAACAAAGTCTTTGGCCAATAGACATTCTAGCAGAAGAGACAGATAGTGAACAAATTAATAGGAAATACAATGACAGGTTGTACACTGAATAAAAATAAAGTGGGTTCAAGGAAGAGAAAGTGAAGGCTGATTGGGAAGGATTGCTGTTTTTAAAAAGTAATTAAAGATAGCCATTTGACAAAGTGACTTTTAAAGCAGAGATCTTTTTAAGGAGAAGTGCATTCTCAGCAAAGAGAAAAAAAGAGACAGGCATGGGGAGGGGAGAGGCCTTGAGGTGGGAACATGTTTGAGACTTCCAGGAATAGTAAGCAGGCCGGTGTGGCAGGAGCCCATGGGGGGCAGATCATGCGGGGTTTGTAAACCGTGGGAAACACTTTGGATTTTATTCTACAGGTGATGATGGGGAGCTGTTCGGGGTTTTGAGCTTGGACTTGCATGATTAGGTAATGACTTTCAGAAGGTCATTTTGGCTGTTGTGTGAAGGCTTCAGTGTGTCAGAATGGAAGCATGCAGACCAGGTAGGGGGCTATTCCAGTTGCATGGGCGATAGGTGATTCTTGGCTTGGACCAGGGTGGTAGCCGTGAAATGGTGAGAGTAGCTGTAAGAACATATTTTGAACATGGAACAAACAGGATTTGTTTAGTTGGATTAGTTAATAGATTCAGTGTGAGGTATCAGAGAAAGAGAAGGCAAGAAAAACTTGAGGTTTTTTGCAGTGTGTGTAGTTGGTTAAATGGAGTTCGTAGTTCCTGAGAGGCGTAGAGTGTCTTAGCTGTCTCCTAAAGGTTCTCATTCATTCATTCATTCATTCATTCATTCATTCATTCATTCATTCATTCAGCCTACTGTTATGCTGTACACTAAAAGAAGCATTAGAAATAAAAAAGAAATGATAAGACCCAGTTCCTATGTTGTGGGAGGCCAGATTAACTACAACCTAATCACTGACCTTATGATAAATACTTAGGTAAGGGACTCTTGGTAGGAATTTTCTCAGCTTTCCTGTGCAATTTCTCAGTTGCATAGTTTTGAAAAACAGTTTTAATAAAAGATATTCTCAGTGTGCCCAAGTTAGAAAATATGGAGAGATAAAAAAAAGAAAACATGGGAGCCTGGCTTCCAGATATAACTATTAATAAAATTTAAAAATACACTATATCCATTTGGAGGTTTTCTATGTGTACATATTTATGATAAGTATTTAAATACACAGTTTCACAACCTTTTAATACTAAATATATATATATGTTTTTAATCCTCACTTGAGAATATGTTTATTGATTATAGAGAGAGAGGAAAGGAGAGAGAGAGAGAGAGAAAGAAAGAAAGAAAGAAAGAAAGAAAGAAAGAAAGAAAGAAAGAAAGAAAGAATCAGTTGCCTTCCATGTGCACCCAGATCAGGGATCAAACGCGCAACTAGGTGTGCCCAGACCAGGCATTGAACCCCTAACATTTATTGTTATTATTATTATTGTTATTTTCAAAGATTTTATTTATTTATTTTTAGAGGGAAAAGGAAGGAGAAAGAGGGAGAGAAACATCAACGTGTGGTTGCTGCTTGGGTGCCCCCAACTGGACAACTGTAATGTCAGGGCAACCCAGACATGTGCCCTGACTGGGAATCAAACTAGCGACCCTTTGGTTCGCAGGCCAGCCAGGGCTGAACCCCTAACATTTTGTAATATGGGATGATGCTCCAACCAACTGAGCCAACGTGAAACAAAAACATATTTCTACAAACCATGTTAAATGGCTCTTGTTCTATTCCATTGTGTACGTTTGCCATCTTTTATTATCAGTCATTTATTGTCGAATAGTAATCTGACTCCATTTTTTTCTATTCTTTGATGAAGATCCTTTCACCTAAATTTTGGTTAACGGTCATCTTTATTTTCTTAGACAGTTTTAGAAGTGGAATTGCTGATTCAAAGGATATGCATTTTTTAGTCTTTTAATACAAACTTCAAATTGTTCTCCATGGAAATTGTACCAGTTTTATGCTTCCATCATCATTTTATCAGAATGCTTATTTTAGGTGCAAATGTGGATTATTTTTAAAAACAAAAAATGTGCTTTCTAGTGAGGTTAAACACTTTATGTTTTTTTTATACATTTATTGGTGATTTAGGGTTACTTATTCATGTGTTTTTATCTATTTTTCTATTGGCTATTCTTTTTTTAATGATTTATTGTTTATGTTATTACAGTTGTCTCAGTTTTTTCCCTTTTCCCTCCCCCACCCAGCTCAGCTCCGACTTCCGTAGCCAATTCCCACACAGTTGTCCCTGCCCATGGGTCCTTCATATATGTTCTTTGACTAATCCTTCACCTTCTTTCAATCAGTTCCCACTTGCCTCCTTCCCTCTTACAGATGCCAATCTATTCCATAACTCTATACTTCTTGTTCTATTTTGCTTATTAGTTTACTTTGTTCATTAGATTCCTCTTATAAGTAAGATCATATGATGATTGTCTTTCACTGACTGACTGATTTCACTTAGCATAATAGTCTCCAGTTTCATCCATGCTATTGCAAAAGGTGGGATTTTTTTCTGCTGCATAGTATTCCACTGTGAAAATGTACCATCATTTTTCAATCCACTCATCTTCTGTTGGGCGTTTAAGCTGTTTCCAAATCTTGGCTATTGTAGATAGTGCTGCTATGAACATTGGAGTGCATACATTCTTTTGAATTGGTTTTTCGGGATTCTTAGGATATATTCCTAATAGTGGAATTGCTGGGTCAAAAGGCAGTTCCATTTTTAATTTCTTGAGGAAATTCTATACTGTTTTCCACAGTGGCTGCACCAGTCTGCATTCCCACCAACAGTGAGCTAGGGTTCCCTTTTCTCCACATCCTCACCAGCACTTGTTTGTTGATTTATTAATGATGGCCATTCTGACAGGCATGAGGTGATATCTCACTGTGGTTTTAATGTGCATCTCTCTGATGGCTAGTGATGTTGAACATTTTATCATGTGTCGATGGGCCATCTGTATGTCCTCCTTGGAGAAGTGTCTATTCAGGTCCTTTGCCCATTTTTTAATTGGATTGTCTTCCTGGTGTTGAGTCCTTTATATATGGGTTCTTTATATATTTTAGAGATTAAACCCTTGTCTGATGTATCATTGGCAAATATGTTTTCCCATATAGTCGGTTCCCTTTTCATTTTGATGATGGTTTTTTTAGCTGTGCAGAAGCTTTTAATTTGATGTAGTCCCATTTGTTTATTTTTTCCTTTATTTCCCTTGCCCTAGGAGATACATTGGCAAAAATATTGCTACACGGGATATCTGAAATTTCACTATGTTTTCCTCTAGAATTTTTATGGTATCACAACTTAAATTTAAGTCTTTTATCCATTTTGAGTTTATTCGTGTATGGTATAAGTTGGTGGTCTAGTTTCATTTTTTTTCATGTACCAGTCTAGTTCTCCCAATACCATTTATTGAAGAGACTGTCTTTACTCCATTGTATGCTCATGCCCCCTTTGTCAAATATTAACTAACTATAGAGACATAGGTTTATTTCTGGGCTCTCTATTCTGTTCCATTGATCTATATGTCTGTTCTTATGGCAGTACCAGCATGTTTTGATAACAGTGGCTTTGTAAGTATAGTTTGATACCAGGCATTGTGACCCCTTCAACTTTGTTCTTCTTTCTCAAAATTGCTGAGGCTATTCTGGGTCTTTTTTGGTCCTGTGTAAATTTTTGGAATATTTGTTCTAGATCTGTGAAATATGCCATTGGCATTTTAATAGGGATTGTATTGAATCCATAGATTGCTTTGGGTAGTATGGACATTTTAATGATGTTAAGTCTTCCAATCCACAAACATGGTATATGCTTCCATTTATTTGTGTATTCCCCAGTTTTTTTTTCTTCAGTGTTCTATAGTTTTCTAAGTGCAGATCTTTTACTTCCTTGGTTAAATTTTTTCCTGGGTACTTAATTTTTTTGGTTGCTATATAATTAATTTTTTTCTTAGTTTCTTTTCCTGATAGTTCAATATTGGTGTATAAAAATGCTATCTATTTCTGAATATTGACTTTGTATCCCACTACTTTGCCGAATTCATTTATTAGGTCAAGTAGTTTTTTGGTGGAGCCTATAGTATTTTCTATATTCACTACCATATTGTCTGTGAATAATGAGTTTTGCTTCCTCCTTTCCAATTTGGATGCCTTCTATTTCTTCTTGTATGATCACTGTGACTAGGACTTCCAGTCCTATGTTGAATAAGAGTGGTGAAAGCAGACCGCCTTGTCTTGTTCCTGATCTTAAGAGAAACACTTGTAGTTTTTGCCCATTGAGTATGATATTAGCAGTAGGTTTTTTGTATATGGTCTTTATTATGTTTAGATATGCTCCCTGTATTCCCACATTGCTGAGGGTTTTTATCATAAATGGGTGCAGGATTTTACCAAATGCTTTTTCTGCATCTATCGATATGATCAGTGATTTTTGTCTTTCATTTTGCTTATGTGATGTATCACGCTTATTGATTGCTAATGTTGTACCATCCTTGCGTCCTTGGAATAAATCCCATTTGATCATGGCCTATGATCTTTTTAATGTATTGCTGGATCCAGTTTGGCTAATATTTTATTGAGGATTTTAGCATCTACGTTTATTAGAGATAATGGCCTGTAATTTTCTTTCTTTGTTGTGTCTTTACCTGGTTTTGGAATTAGGATAATACTGGCCTCGTAAACAGAGTTTGGATATCTTCCTGCTTGTTGAATTTTTGGGATAGTTTGACAATGGTAGGTGTTAGTTCTTTGAATGATTGGTAAAATTTGCCTGTGATGCCATCTGCTCCAGAGCTTTTGTGTGCCAGGAGTTTTTTGATTACTGCTTTAATTTTACTAGTTGTTATTGCTCTATTTTCAAGTTTTTTGCCTCTTCCTGATTCAGTTTTGGAAGATTGTATGTTTCTAAAAATTTATCCATTTCACCCAGGTTGTCCAATTTCTTGGCACATAGTTGTTCATAGTAATTTCTTTATAATCTTTTGTATTTCTGTGTTGTCAGTTGTTACCTCTCCTCTTTCATTTCTGATTTTATCTATTTGGGTCTTCTCTTTTTTCTTGATTAGTCTGGTTAAAGATTTGTCAATTTTTTAAAATATTTATTGTATTTTTTCCATTACCCTGTAGTCCCCATACATCCCCTACTCCCCAGCAATCACCACACTGTTGTCCATGTCCACGAGTACTTTTTCCTTTTTGCTCGGTCCCTCTACCCTCTAACCTTACTGGCCCCCTGCACTGCACTAGCTGTTATCCTGCTTTTCATTTGTGAGTCTGTCCCAATTTTCCTTGTTCGTTCAGTTTGTTCATTAGATTCCACATATGAGTGAAATCATATGGTATTTGTCCTTCTCTGCCTGGCTTATTTCACTTAGCCTAATATTCTCCAGGTCCATCCATACTATTGCAAAGGGTAAAATTTTCTGGGTAAGAATGGACTGTTTGACTTAATTTGTTCATTTTATGATGTGAAATGATCTCAAAGCTTCTAGAAAAGGAACCATTTAAAAATCTGTATATTGTTTTCTTCTAAAAGTTTGACCAATTAAACCATGTGACACTAAGAGATAAATTAGCTAAGGAGTTTGTGTTTGAAATTTAAATTTGAACAGAAATAATCACCAATTAAAAATGTCACTCAGTTTTTGGGAAGAGAGAAGCACGAGGTATTTAAGCCCTCATTTTTTAAAAAAAGATATCCTAAACATTTTTTGATTCTTAAACATGGACATATGTTTCTTGATGTGATGCCACATGGGGTGTGTTTAGGGCACAGAAGGTTTTGCGTCTCATGGCCAAACATTGGGAATCAAAGGGTCATCTGAGGACTGAATCTTTAGGTGAGTGCTGCCTTATCACATGTTAGTCCTTACATGTGTTCCTTATCACATGTCAGTCTGTAGTCCACTTAACCTGTGAACGTCATCTTCATGTCATATTCATCAGATATCTCCCATGTTTAATGCACTGTCCTTGGCCCCTCTCAGGTGCACTTGTTCATGTAATTCCCACCACAACCATGTGGAAAAAGTATAGCTGTTCACATTGACTGAGGCTCAGAGAGGTTATGGCCTGAGATCATGCATCCGATAAATTGTGGGGCAAGGGTTCAGCCCAATTCTTCTTTTCACACCCTACGTTTCTGTTGGCGAGAAGAATAAATAGCGAGCAACGGGAACAATTATGGTTTTAGTTTAAAGATGTCCAGTGAGAGGAGTGACAAGAGCGCGATATAATGTTCAAAATATAGCACCGGACTTCAGGTCAAGATGGCGGCGCAGGCAGACATGGCTCACTTCTGCACACAACCACATCAGAACTACAGCTAACACATAGAAGAACAGCCATCACTCAGAGCTGTCAGAAATTGAACGGAATGCAAGTCTGGCAACTACAGAATTAAAGAAATCACATCTATCGAGACTGGTAGGAGGGGCACAGACATGGAAGGGGCTGGTCCCTCACCCATGTGTGGTGGATAAAAATTCAGGAGGGATATCTCAGGAGCGAGGAGTCCCAACCCCACACCAGGCTTCCCCAGCCCAGGGTCCCAGTGCCAGAAAGATAACTCCCCACGACTTCTGGCTGCAAAACCCAGCAGGGATTGATTCAGTGGAAGAAACTTCTGGAGCCCCAAGCAGTTCCTCTTAAAGAACCCACACATGGACTCACTTACTCAGACTCACTCCCTCTGAGCTCCAGTACTGGAATAAGAGCTTGAAAGGCATCAGTGCCATACTGGGAGGAACTGAAGTATCTGGCATCAAGGCGAGCAGAGACCATTGTCCCTTTGCTAAACCCTTCTACCACTGAGCTGTCATGCTGGTGCCTTATCTGAGACTTCATAAACCTGGCTAACACTGTTTGACCCACCTTGGAGAACACTAGAGACTCCGCCCCACCCCACTTATGGACCCACCCAAGCTGCTTTTCCATATGAATGGCTGGTCTTGGCTCATGCTAAACAACTTCTTAAACCCTCTCAAGCAACAGCTAGCCTCAGTGAGTCCAAGGCCCAGCACTAGCTGCAGCCAGCCTAGAATCACAGCTTGGCTTCACCAGGGAATCTACAAGCCCAGTATAAGTAGAAGCCCTCTCAGATTGCTTTATAGCTCAGGCAGGGTGCACCAGGCAAAGCACAAGTGGGGGCTGACCTTGGCCCGCACTCCCTGGGAAACCCCAGATCCTGCATACACAGTGGACAGCTACAGACCATATCAGAGCACCACCACCCTGCCCCTGTACAGCTGATCCTCCATGGAGGGTGGAGGTTGATAGTAAGTGGTCACAGCCAAGCCTTGCAGCTGACTGGCCTGGGTAAATCCCTCCTATTGACCTGCCAATAAAAACAAAGGCTCAACTACAAGAGGGATGTGTACTCAGCCCACAAGGAGGATGCACCTAGAGTACCCAGCTTGAGTGAAAGGGGAGGCTGTGCCACTGGACTCTACAGGACACCTTCTACATCAGGCCACACTACCCAGACAGGGAGTGAAAACAGCTCCACCTAATACACAGAAACAAACACAGGGAGGTTGCCAAAATGAGGAGACATAGAAGCATGGCCCAAATGAAAGAACAGATCAGAACTCTAGAAAATGAGCTAAACAAAAGGGAGATAAGCAATCTATCAGATGCAGAGTTCAAAACACTGGTTAAAAGGATGCTCAAGGAACTTAGTGAGGACCTCAGCAGCATAAAAAAGATTCAGTCAGAAACAGAGGGTACACTAATTAAAATGAAGAACAATTTATAGGGAAATAACAGTAGAGTGGATAAAGCCAAGAATCAAATCAATGATTTGGAACATAAGGAAGCAAAAAACAACCAATCAGAATAACAAGGAGAAAAAAGAATCCAAAAAAATGAGGATAGTATAAGCAGCTTCTGGAACAACTTCAGGAAGTCCAATATTTGCATCATAGGGGTGCCAGAGAGAGAAGAGAAAGAGCAAGAAATTGGAAATCTATCTGAAAAAGTAATGAAAGAAAACTTCCTAATTTGATGAAGGAAATAGACATGCAAGTCTAGGAAGCACAGAGAGTCCCAAACAAAATGGATGCAAAGAGGCCCTCTCTAAAACACATCATATTTAAAATGCCAAAATTTAAAGATAAAAAGAGATCTTAAAAACAGCAAGAGAAAAGAAATTAGTTACCTACAGGGCAGTTCCCACAAGTCTGTCTGCTGGTTTCTTGAAAGAAACTTTGCAGACTACAAAGGATTGGCAAGAAATATTCAAAGTCATGAAAAGCAGAGACCTACAGCCAAGATTGCTCTACCCATCAAAGATATCATTTAGAATCAAAGGGCAGATAAAGAGCTTCTTCCCAGACAAAAAATAAAGGAGTTGATGATCACCAAACCATTATTATATGAAATGTTAAAGGCAGTTATTTTAGAAAAAGATCCAAATTATGAACAATAAAATGGCAATAAATCCATATCTATCAACAATTGCATCTAAACAACAAACTAAGCAAACAAGAACAGAGACAGAATCATGGATATGGAGAGTGTTTTGATGGTTGCCAGATGGGAGGGAGTGTGGGGGAATGGGTGAAGAGGTGAGGGGATTAAGAAATACCAATAGGTAGTTACAGAATTGCCATGGGGATGTAAAGTACAGTATAGGAAATGGAGTAGCCAAAGAATATGCCTGTCCCACGGACATGAACAATGGTGGGAGGATTGCCTGAAGGAGTGCGGGGTGCTGGGTGGAGGGGGGCCAAGGGTGAAATCTCAGGGCAACTGTAAAAGCATAATCAATATAATAAAAAAACCAAAATATACCACCCAAAGCATCCCATTTGCTAAAATTTCTTGATAAATGCAAGCATTTCCTTAGGGTCATTCCCTGTCTATTCTCTGTCTCTTGGAAGTATCTGCGTTTCAGCCATCATCTTCATTCCGGAATTCCTCAAATGCCTGAATCTCGAACTACCACCGTCTCCTGATTTGCAGCTGAGAATTGTGCTCCACGTTTTAATCTGAATGTCTTGAAGGCATAATAAAACTCAGTGTATTCAATGATCTCTTCTTTCAATCCTCCCAATCCTTAATTTCTATTATTGCTCCTATTTGTAATAGAAGCACCAATATTTTCTCAGTGAATGAGGCCCAGAATTTCAGTGCCATTTTTGTTTTTGTTTTTTCTTTTCATGTACGAGATTTGTTGGGAAAAAGTCCAGCCATTGTAAATATAAGAAGAATGGTTTGCACAACATCAATGTAACCTGGCAGCCAAGGAGCATGGACTGGAATGCACATTGATGAACAATGACGACTTCACTGGACTAGTCAGTGAGGGCAGTAGATGCCTTTGAGTGAGCCTTTGAGTGTACTGTGTGGTTGTTGCATTCAAAATGACTGAGTAGAGCAACGAATCTGCATCAAGTTTTGCGTTAAGCTTGAACATTCCTCCATGGAAACTATTTGGATGATTCAAAAGGCCACAGCTATGGGGCAACTGGTGATTGGCAGCTTCATCATAACAACACGTCCATCCATGCATCATGTCTCGTGCAGAGATTTTTGGTGAAACTTCAAATCACCCAGGTGACTCAGCTCCCCTACAGCCCAGAGTTGGCGTCCTGCAACTTCTGGCTTTTCCCAAAACCAAAGTCACCTTTGAAAGGGAAGAGATTTCAGACCTTTGATGAGATTCAGGAAGATATGATGGGGCAGCTGATGGCAGTTGGGAGAACTGTGCGAGGACCCCCGGTGCCTACTTTGAAGGCAACTGAGGTGTCGTTGTCCTATGTACAACGTTTCTTGTATCTTGTATTTTCTTCAATAAATGTCTCTTTCGTAGTACATGGCTGGATACTTTCTGGACAGGCCTCATAAAGAGAGATAAATAGAGGAAGTTCAGAAGCTTATAGAGAAAATGAGACATACTGTTATTTGTGTGGTGCGGTGACGCAGAGGTTCGTGATGCACAGTAAGTGTGGTAAATATCAATTATAAGTAACGAACTCAGGCCTCACACAGCATGTTTATCCCCTCCTTCCCACTTGGTAGGTAGCACTGACATTATAATTACTGACAGCATTTGTGACGTTGACGGCAGTGTTAGGGAATGATGAACCGGGTGGAACTCTGGAGCCAGATTTCCTGGGTCTGAATCTGTGCTTCAGTTGTTAAGTAGTCATTTGACTTAGGGACTCGTAAAAGGCATGATATTAATACCTGCTCCGTAGGGTCCCGGGCAGTAACTCTCAGTTATTGTTCTTGTTACATTTAGGTGGTGTGAGGTACTGTAGTACAGTTGAAAGAATGCAGACCTCGGTGTTAGGCTGAGCTGCTTTTGATCTTGGATGTACTTCTGCTTAGTTGTGGGGCCTCAGGAACGTCACTCCACCTTTTGGAGCTTGAGTTTCTTCCTCTATAAAATGGTATTTGTTGCACATATTTGTTAGGACAATAGGAGAGCGTGAGTGCCTATCTTGGAGACTGATACATATAGTAAGTGCTCAACAAATGATACTGTTACCAGGTTTGCTTAACAACTCAGTGACTGACAAGGGTCCTCAGTCAGCAGTTTAATACTGAGCCCCTGTTTGCTTTAAATAGGGCTCAGAATTTTAATACGAGCAAAGGGGGTCAGGACAGTCGGAACCAAATTAAGCTGGTTGCTTAGCATTTGGAATAGTTATTACAAATGTGATCTAAGTCTCTGCAACTTTTCTTTTAGGGACAATAAGGTATTTTCCCATAGTAAGAGAAATTTTTTTAAGAGACTTCAGTTTTTGGAGCAATTTTAGGTTCACAGCAAAATTGAATGGAAAATAAAGACAGGTCCCCCGCACAGTCTCCCCATTATCAACGTCCCGCATGAGAGCTGGCACATTATCCCTGTCAGTGAACCTACAGTGGCACCCATCGTTAGGACCCCAGATCTGTAGCTTACACTGCCATTCACTCTTGGCATGGCACGTTCTGTGGGTTTGACAGTTGTGTGACGATATGGAACTGCCACTACAGTGTTATTCAGAGTAATCTCACTGCCCTCTGCCTATTCATCTCTCTCTCCCCCTTAATCCCTGGCAACCACAGACCCTTTTGCCATCTTCATAGTTTTGCCTTTTCCAAAATGTCACGTGGTTGTAATCAAACAGTATGTAGCTTTTTTTTTCAGATCAGCTTTTTAAGTAAGAAAAAATGCTTAATGCTCTAAATTCTATTTGCCTAGAAAACATATACCTGAGGAGATGGCCCTGTTGAACTCAACACGCAGCTTCCTTCCAAGGCTCTGGGGGACAGGAAGGAGACTGGTGCCCTGAACGCCAGGTCATCAGCAGCCCTGATGCTTAAAACGTGGACATGTTGCAGCTGCATTAGCCTTCACACCTTCCTCATCATGATATTTTTAACTGCATTGGACCCAGGCCACAGTGTAGAGTTATAAATAGGGCTGGATGGAGACACATGGGTAGGCTAATAATCAGGTGCCTCTTCAAACCTGTGTCCTTAAGTGTTTATTCCATGCTTATTCATTGGAGAGGCTGAGTCCTGTGTGGGGAAGAGCAGAGCAGAAAGCAAGTTGGCTGGCTCGGAACACCTCGTTTAGCAGAACAAAACCAGACCTTAACAGTCAGTGACTGGTTGTTATTAAATCTCATCAGCCACTCCCATCCCTAGTAACTTATCAGAATATATCTTTCCTCCAGTCAGCACTCTCTGGCATGTACTTTTCTTTCCATCTTGACACACACTCGGTGATGTAGAGTCTCTTACAGGTTTATGCTCTGGGCAAGTGCCCAGCTGGCCTTTGCCAACCTAACGTGGCCGTCCAGCCCTTACCTCTGTGGAACTTAGACCAAGTCGGCTTTTCCTTCTCCACCTGGAGTTGCAGTCCCCGAGGAAATCCCCCGGGCCTGTCCCAGTCAGGGGGAGAAGCCCTCCGGGTAGGCACTATTTCCCTCCTGTAGCTGTGAGGATGCTCACAGAAGATGAACCGAAAAGCTCAGCTTACCACTTTCTGTTCTGCCTCCTGTCTGGGCGCCCTCGTCTGGGAGGTAAAGGTGGAAAAAGAGTAGGAGAAGAAGAACCAAGGATGACGAAATGGAGGGCTTGGGGCGGGACACTCAGGTGCAACGGCACCGTGAACATCCAGCAGGCTAGTCAGCTAGGGCAGAGGTTGGCAGCTGTTTTCAGTAGTGGGCTAGAGCCTGTTTTAGGCTTCATGGGCCATGTGGCCTCTGTCATGTCATGAAAGCTGCCCTGTGTAATTTGTGAAGGGATGGGCACAACTGTTCTCCACTAGAATTTTACTGATTGACACATGTCTGTTCTGAGTTTGCTGGCCACACAAAAACAGGCCATGAGCTGCATTTGGCCTGTGGGTTGTAATCCTCTGACCTGGTCTGGGATAATACCAGAAACCTGAGGTTCGTAAGTTTCATGGTATCTGTGCTTCCTGTGTATTCTCTCTAGATATCCTTTTAGGGCTCACTTAGTAAAGGTGCATAACAAAATATACTTTGGAAATGCTAAGTAAATCCAGAGACTGGGAATTTTGCTGACCTGGGGGCAGCAGAGGAGAAGCGTTTTCCCCAGAGGCCAGCTGAGATGGTGGCAGCAGAAAGCACAGTGAGAACCACAGGGCAATGCGAGAAAGAGTGATGGATACCCATCAGAAGTTCTGGCTTTCCTTTCATGCTGATACCTTGGAGGTGAGTCTGGTTTTAACTAGGGAAGCCAATCTTAACCTCCACACATGCTCTCTGATAGTGAAACTATATTCTTTATATTTCAGAGCTCTTTCATTTCAGGTATTTTGTTGGGCTTTCTAAAATAAAAACATCTTTTAGCATTTTTGGTGTGCGAATGCCGTGTCAACTTTGTTTGAAAGATAATGGTCTTGTAAACCGATGGAGCTTTAGCCTTGAGAATGAGATGTGCTAGCATGTGAAATGCCTGTACTTCTAAGCCAAGAGCCCCTTAATTATTAGGTGATAAATAGCTATCATTGATAATTTATTTAATGTTGATTTTATTTATTTTTGCATATTTAAAACCTACCATAATTTTTATCAACAGGATCCTTACTACAGATTTAATGACCTTAACTACAGATGGATCTCCTTGGATAACTGGACCTATAGCAAGGAGTTTCAAATCCCCTTTGACATTAGGTATGTATGTATGTACATCTATATCTGTATTTATTTATTTTTATAATTATTTGAGCTTTTCTTCTTTCTTTGTCTCTGCAGTAATTTCTTGGTTTTTTAGGTTTCATATCAGAGAGTTTTTTTGACTAAAGCCTTATTATAAAAGTGAATATATGAGATATATATGGCCCTGGCCAGGTAGCTCAGTTGGTTAAAGCATTATCCCAATGTTCCACGGTTGTGGGTTTGATCCCTGGTCAGGGCACGTACAAGAATCAGGTGGGATTGGCTGGGGTGGGGGGGGGAATGGTGGGAGGAAAATGTAGACAACTCTAAATGAAGAACAATAAAGTAATAAAAAATAAATTAATTAATTAAAAAAAAGAATCAACCAACAAATGCATAAATAAGTGAAACAGCAAATCCATGTTTCTCTCTCTCTCTCTCCCTTCCTCTCTCTTTCTCTAAAAGCACTAAATAAAAAAGAAATTTTAAAAAGTGAATGTATGATTTAGGTTTTGATTTGTGTATGAGAATGGTACCACTGATTATCAGTCATGAAATTAGGTCTTAGTCATTTTCCTGTGATTCTAACAGTCACCTAGACCTGGTCAGTTCTCTTACTCTCTCCCAGCTCACAGCGGTCAATGGAGTGTGTATATTTATGATATTGTCAAGTAGGATCAGAGGCATGTTCAGTGTGGTGTTAACCAGCCATTGAGACCATGGCACTGGCCTTATATAACGTCGTGAGGCCATGAGAAAAACCACGTCATAGTTTTCAGTAATGTTCTGTGAAGCAGAGTGTAACCTAATTATATCTACTGTCATTATAGCTAAAGAAAAAAATTCTTCCGTCCCTGTTAGGTCTTTTTTGGCTAATTATTTAAAAAAGAAATAAAGCCAGAATAGGGTGCTCAATATCACAGCATTCCTGTGGTCCAGGCTCTTATTTCCCCACTAAGGGCCTTCTTTTACCTTGAACTCAACATATCCAAAATTTAACCAGTTGACTTCCCCTCTTAAAGTTACTGTATATTCCAACAGCCTCATTGTTTCTCTTGACATAACACCATTTCCCCAATCTTCTGTGCCTCAGGTATTTTTATCTCATCATATCTTTTCTTCATCTCCCTGCATTCAGTCTGTTTCTGAGCCTTGTTCATTTTGGCCTAGCCTTTTTTCTTGATTCAGCCCCTGCTTCCTCATTTCCAAGTTTTCCCCTTTGCCCATGCCTTTGTTAGTGAATGCCTGGAACTAGGCCAAAGCTGCCTGACTAAATTTATTGCTTGGTCTTTTTATCTTCCGGTGCACTCACCTCCTCAAAGTGTTGATTTTTACCATGGTGTTCTTGCTCAATAACAACAGTCTCTGCCTTTTCATTGGCAAATCAGATGTAATCTTCTCTGCTTGTCTGTGAAAATGCTGCTTAATGTCACCCATCCCTGTATCATTTCCTGCATCCCTGCCACCCTGCTGACTTGTCCAGCTTCTCCTCTTAGTTCCCAGCACAACTTCTGAACCTGAATCAAGCCTGTTTCTTTAATGTTATTGATGCTCTTATTAGCACTTGCACCTTTGGGTTTTGTGAAAACATTTTGTGTCTATTATTTAACTTGGTTTTCATAAGAACTTTACGAAGTTCTAGAAAAAAGTCGATGCATTTGGAAATTATAAGTTGTGCTCATGATTTTATGGTGATTGAAATATTATGAAGAAAGATAGGGGCCACTCAGTATAAGAATGTATTCAACTTCTGGAAATTTCATTGGAAACTGATTTTTAATGATCTATATTTTCTGTGAAATATATATTCCTTTAGTTCTAAGCTAATATAAAAGACAGCTAAGTTAATGTTTTATACTTCTTGTCTTAATTTTCTTTTTTTAGCCAATGGCAAAAAGTAAATTTGGTTTTTGAGGGCGTTGATACAGTTGCAAAAGTCCTGCTCAATAATGTTCTTATTGGGAAAACAAACAACATGTTCAAAAGATACGTAAGTACATAATCACATCGGGTTGAAAAACCCCGCTTATATGTGTTTTTGTTAGTTGTCATTGTGAGCAGACAAGGGTAGGTGCCTATCTGCCCATGCAGGCCGGTACAAGCTCTTTGAAGCACTGCGTAGGTTACTTTATTTCTCAGTGGTTACATTTGTTGGATGATAAAAATGCTACAGATCCCATGGAGTTATTGTGAGAATTTAGTAAGCTAATTGTATAAAATGACTGGCGCATTTCTTGACACATGGGAAGTATTCAACAAATGCCATTTCCTTCTCGGCTGTTTGGTGATCCAGAGTTTCGTGGGAAATGACAGTTGGCACACCATTTTAAAAGAAAATGTTCCTTCCTTTCTGGAATAATTACATTATGAGATCATATCCTGATGTCCCTTCCCTTTCAAGGGTAGACTTGCCAAAACAAAAGTAATTTATCACTACATGCTATTTATATCAAAGAGTCATGAAGCGTCTAGGAAATCCTTGGCAGTTCAAGGCCATATGTAAATAGCCAGAGCAGATATTACAGAGCTAAATATATTTTCTGCTTGCTCTGTTTACTAGGAGCATCATCTGTCAGTACAAACAGAAGGAGAAACCTAGAAATCTATGTTGGGTAGGAGAATGTACTAAGTTATAATTAAAAGTCGGCAACTTAGTTATACTGTTTTGGAAAAGTGTTTTCTCTTGCAAAAAGGCTCAACATAAAGGTTTCAGTTATTTTATGCATCTCTTCTGCCATCTTATACATGCCTATATCTAAACTTTCACACACAAGGCTACTTCCACATTTGTTCTTTGCCTTTAATTCAGAGCTTTGATATTACCCAAGTGGTCAGACCCCAAAACTCCATTGAGCTGCATTTCCAGTCACCGGTGTTGTATGCGAAGCAGCAGAGCAGAGCCCACACTCGCTACGAGGTGCCCCCGAACTGCCCTCCGAATGTCCAGAAGGGAGAATGCCATGTCAACTTCATTCGGAAGGTAACAGTCTCACAAGTGCACAGGGCTTTTAGCCTGGACGGTGGGATGTGCTGATGTATGAGATGCTTGTTCGAAGACCCCCTTGGGAAGTGGGACGTCTCTTTCTTGCCCCTGCAGTGGGATTTGAACATTTTTAAAAATAAGAGCCAAAAGATTGTATGATTTTTCGTGGAGAATTTTTGTTTTTCTAGATTTTTTTTCCTGAAGAATGCTTCGGAACTGAGGTGACATCAGAAAAAGAAGACAAATAGGTGACTAGCGATGTAACTTTACACATTATTTTTCAACATTTGGGTTTATCAAACTTTTCACCAGGCCATAAGGTTCATATTTATTAGTGATTCTTGTTCCTAGGAAGCCTTCTGCAATTATTAATATATTTGCTGACTGGTAGGTTCTAATAAAATCTAACAAAAAGCCACAAGGGGATGTTTTTCTTTGAGTCTAATATCAGTCTAGATGACTTGGATTTATTCTAATTCCTGGTTGAATTACTATCCTATGTGATACTTAGTTTTTTTATTTTATTTTTTATTTAAAATTATTTTAATTGTGTTAAAATAGACATAACACAAAAGTTACCATCGGAACCATTTTTAAGCATCATAACCATTTTTAAGCATCATACTGGTTCAGCATCAGTAAGCACGTTCGCATTGTTGTGAAGGCAATCTCCAGAACATTTTCCATGCGGCACAACTGAAACTCTCTACTCACTGAAAACCAACTCCTCATGTGCCCTTTCTCTCAGCCCCTGACGACCACCATTCTCTGTGTTTCTGTGAGTTTGGCTCCTCTGGATACCTCATGTCAGTGGAGTCGTACAGTATTTGTCTTTTTGTGACTGGCTTATGACACTCACCATGATGCTCTCCAGGTCCATCTGTGGTGTAGCACATGTCAGAGTTTCCTTCCTTTTTAAAGCTTTATAATAGCTCATCGTAGGTATAGCCCACATTTTATGTGTTCAATCATCTGTTAATGGACATTCGAGTTGCTCCCACCTTTGGCTATTTTGAATAATGTTGCTATGTACGGATATACAAATATCTCTTTGAGATCCTGCTTTCAGTCTTTCTTGATATATACCCAGAAGTGGGATTACTGCATTACGTGGTATTTCTATTTTAAGTGTTTTGAGGAATTAGCATTTAATTTTAACAACAAATGTAATCATTGGTTTCATTGTGAAAATACTAAGTGTATTTTTTCAGCACTCGTTGACCAGAACCTCAGTTGATAAGTTCTGATGATTTAAAATTAAGCAGCTCTTACCATTAAATCATGTTTCCTTAAAGTCAGTACTAAGGTCAGAATTAAACTCCCACTCGTTTGAGTCCATGTACCCAGATCCGTGCCAGCGTGTCGGTCACCCTGTGTTCGTGCGGCTGTGACTGGACAGTAAGTGACAGGGTAGTCAGGAGTTCCGTGGAGCACTTGCGTACTTACACCGCTGTTTAAACACCAGCTTTTGTTTTTTGCCTTTGGCTTCAAATGGCACAGTGGTTTTAACACTAGAGGGTGCACTTTCCTGCCCTCTTCCCTCTTCAACCTTCTATCAAAACGAGGACTTCCTGGATCCTAATGTGAAAAAGTTCGCTTTTCAGGTCATCAGGACAGGTATATATATATATATATATATATGTTATACAAATATCCGCGTAGTAGCTTCCCTCTACCCGCTAGTCACTTTGTGGCATTTAAAACACACTTTCGGTTTATCTAGATAGAACAAACTCCTTTGTCACTAATATCAGGAATCCGACCCAGGTTTTCACCGTCACAGTGAGAGGGGGAGACTAAATTTGGGGTGCGTTTCTGGCTAGATTGACCTGATCCAGTAGGAAGAGGCCTGAATGGGACAGCAAGTCGGGAATTATGGATCTGAATTCTGGCCTTACAAACCCAGAAGGGTCTTAGGCAAGTCTGTCGTTCATGTATGGAGCTGAACTCTTCCCTTCCTGATTGTTAGTATGATGATACAGTGAAATACTCATGTAAATGCACTTTCCGTAATAAAGTGCTATACAGCTATTCCAAATGTCGGGTGGTGATATTATTTATTTTGGAGACCTACTTCTGTAATTACAGACCTCTGGGTGTGTAACTGACAGAATGCCTCAGAGCTCAGCTTATGTGAAGTCAGTGGGACAGAGGTGGAGAGTGGGTACAATGAGGAAATGCTACTCCCCGTCTATCCTTTAACCTCTCTGCTTTCTCCACCTCTGATCTCTGCTTTCTTCTCTGTCCAGCTCGAATGGTGGAACCCAGCACCTCACCTCCCGCTTTGGAATATTCCACACCATCTCTCTTGCTTTCCATGGACATCCCTGGCTGTGCCTGCCAAGTGTCTTTATCGGGACCAATGTCCTCCTCTTAAAAGTCTTACTATTCAGTCCTCTCTCTGTTCTAGACACTTTTCTCCTTTCATTTTTGTATCCTCTCCAGTCTGTCTCATGTATCTTTGTTTCTTCAATAACCAATCAAATTTCCAGTGACTTCTACTATCGTATTGTTAGTTCAGACCTCTCTTTGATTCAGACCCGATATTCGATGGCCTACTTGGCATCTTCATGTGGCGGATTCACTGGGACCTAAAGCTCAGTATGTCCAACACTGCACTTGGGATCTAAACCCTTTTCCCAAAGCTCCTTGTCTTGCTAAATGGAATACCATACAGAACGGTCACTCAAGCCAAAAACCTAGGAGTTATTTTAGAGGCCCCTGTCTCCTTTTCTTCCCTCCTCCAATCCATGGCTAAGTCTTTAGATAATGTGGATGTTACCTCGTCAGTGGTTCTCAAATCAGCCCACGCTCCACTCCTACTACCATGCTTGAGTTCAGTCTGTCATCATTTCTTGCATGAAATATTGCCCTGGTATCCCTACAACCCCATTTGCCTTCCTCCAGTTAATTTGCCACAGAGCAGCCAGAACGTTCTTGGCCTTTTAAAAACTCTTCAACCGTTCCTCGTTGCCTTTAGGCTAAAGTCTAGAGTTCTTAGCTCTGTTAGCCACAACTGTTTTTTCAGTCTTCTGCCACCTCTCCCAGCGTTCTCTCTGCGTTTCCTGGATGGTATCACACTTTCTTGCTGTTACTCCTGAAAGGGATGCTTTACTTCCCTCTCCCCTAAACACCCTGGACAAGTGGGACTAACCCTCAAGTCTCCATATAAAAGTCGCTATTATTCAGGAAATCTTGTTTGACATCTCCTTCCCCCATTATTTGTTCCCTGTTTCCTTTGTATTTGTGATTTTTTTTTTTAAATTCAGATCCTGAATTTCTTGCCGTACTGTGAGCACGATAAACAGAAGGGCTGTGTCTGATTTGTACATTGATGTACTGCCAGCCTGACACATAGAAAACACTTTGCAAATATTTTTTTGAATAAGTGATAACATAATTTGGAGAGGTTGTATGAATAGGAATGATTTGTAGCCATTGGTGGGGAAAACAGTCTTCCATAGATGTTGACTATATATACACACACACATACATATATATATATTTTTAGATGTTTAATATTTTTGCCCTCTTCCTTCTCCCTGTTCCTGGTAAAAGAATTACATATCTGAACTTACAAACTTTCCAATAAATATCCTCATGATGGGTTTCATTCCAAACATGGCAATCTGATACCTACCTGGTGAATTTCAACAGGTACAGATGCTATGAAATAGTTTTAATTTTTTATTTTTCCCCATAATGGAAATGAATTGACCTCCGTCTCTGATAAATACAGAGCTTGGGAAATAACACTTAAAACGAGAACAGTTTGGCCAAATCCTCAGGCTGTATTCTCCCTTCAAAATGCTCCCTTCAAAAAGATCTCAGTACTTCCTCTGGTGCTTGTTCCTTTTTAAAAGCTGAACTCATTGTCTCAGACGTTTTAATGAACTGTATTTTGAAAATAATTTTTTCTTTGAACAAGTAGAAATTAGAAATATTCTGCTTAACAAGGGATTTATTTGAAGGGGACCATCGCCTGCTTTTGAACTTGAACCTTTGTCAATTAATGTGGAAATTGAAATGGGTCTGAGGGGAGAGACAGGGAGCCAGGCTGGGTAAGACTGGACAGAGTGCCTGCCCTGGCCACCGGTGCCAGTGACCTGGCCGCTCTGGGCTGTGAGTCCAGAAACAAGTACTTCTGAATTCATACTGGAAGACATAGGGGTTGGCAAGTCTAGCTGGAGTTTTTTAAATCTTTAATCTTTCAACTTGTTTCTTCACTTTTTATAGTTATTCATTTAAACACGGTCTTCTCTATAGTTATTCCATGTAAATACAATGGTAGGTTAAGGGATATTTTTGAGAAGTCTAAAAAGTAACTATTCTGTTGCCTCAATGTGCTATGCTTTCGAAGAACAAATGCACCTAGTTAAATTTTATGTTCTTAGAACATCTCTGCAAAATATAACTCACTACATAAGTTGATATGCTAGTTATCTACTGCTGTGGAACAAATAATGTCAAAAATTATCAGCTTAAAATAACACTTACTATCAGTTTCTGTCAGGAAGGTGTGGCTTAGCTGGATGTCTCTGGCTCAAGGTCACTCATGAGGTTACCGTGAAGCCCGTGGACTAGGGCTGCGGCCATCTCCAGGCTGAGCAGGCGTGTTTGTGTCTAAGTCCCCCCATGTGGTTATCAGCAGGCCTCAGGTTAGCTTCCAAGCCCACCCCTGTGGGCCGTCTACAGAGCGGCCTCACAACATGGCAGCTGGCTTCCCGCTTGGCCAAGAGAGAGTGGGAGTGAGCTCCCCAAGCAGAAGGCGCAGTCCTTTTATAGCCTAATTTTCGAAGGTGTCACCTCTACTGTATTCTGACTAGAAGTGATTGGCTAGATCTAATCCATACTCAAGAGGAGGGGATTCCACAAGGGCATGAATACTAGGGGGGGGATCATTGTAAGCCATTTTATTTTTGTCTTTGTTTATTATTTATTTTTTAATCCTCACCCAAGAATGTGCTTATTGATTTTAGAGAGAGAGAGAGAGGAAGCAAGGGCAGTTGGAGAGACAGACAGAGACAGAGAGAGACAAATGAGAGAGAGACATTGATTGGCTGCCTCCTGTAGGTACCCTGACTGGGGATTGAACCAGCAACCTAGGTATAAACCCTGACCAGGAATCAAACCTGAAACCTTTAGGTATATGAGACAATGCTCCACCTAACTGAGCCACCCTGTCAGGGCATTGTGGATAGGACACACACACACACACACACACACACACACACACACTATTATGGAATTAATTCTGTGCTTCTTCCCCCAAAATTTGTTTTTTTAACCCCCACGCCCCCCGCAAATTTGTATGTTGAAGTCCTAAATCTCTGTGGCTCAAAATGTAACCCTATCTGGAAATAAGGTCTTTAAAGAGCTGACTAAGTTAAATGAGACTGTTAGGGTGGGTTCCAATCCAAGAAGGAGGAAGTCCAGAAGGAAGTCCTTACAGGAAGAGGAAGTCTGGACAAAAAGAGAGACACTAGGGATGTGGGCGAGCACCCAGAAAAAAGGCTACGTGAGGGCGCGGTGAGAAGGCACCAGCTGCGAGCCTAGAGAGAGGCTCCGGGAGAAATCATTCCTAGCAGCACCTAGGTGTTGGGAATTCCCAGTTTTTAGAACTGTGAGAAAATAAACTTCTGTTGTTTGAGCCACCCACTCTGTAGTATTTTGTTCTGGCAGCCCCAGCAAACTAATATGTACTTTTATAATATCTTAAAAAGAAAAGTTTTAAAAAAATAATATTTAAATTTCATGGTAACCAGAATCTATCTTCTTTTTTCCCCCTTGAAATTACAGGAGCAGTGTTCCTTCAGTTGGGACTGGGGTCCTTCCTTTCCTACCCAGGGCATCTGGAAAGATGTTAGGATTGAAGCCTACAATATTTGTCATCTGAACTACTTCACATTTTCCCCTGTATATGGTGAGCGAAGACATGTGATTGCTTTTTTACTTTTTCGAGCCTCTTCTGTATTGCAAGAATTGGGTTTATAATTTGAATATATAGATTTACTTTTCAGAGACTTATTTTAAAAAATTTTGTGACACATTAAATTACAAAAAGTGAGAAATATGTAGAAACTGTGATTTGTAATAAAAATTTGCAATATAAAGCAGATAGGTAGGCAGGTAGATACCTTTCAACATATTTTGAAAAGAATGAAAGTATGAGTTGCTCTAGTTTTCCCGAGCTAAGTGTTTGTTCTTTCTTTCTTTTAAGAGTTTCCTTTTTTTAAAAATTCTGTTTTGCATTCTGCGCACTGACATAGAGGTAAAAGAAAAAGACTAAAACTGAAATATGAAAGAATTCTTCGCAATTAACTTCACAATTTTATTTTTTAATCATTTTATTTATTTATTTTTAGACAGAGGGGAAGGGAGAGAGAAAGAGAGGGAGAGAAACATCCATGTGGGGTTGCCTCTCACGCACCCCCTCCTGGGGACCTGGCCCGCAACTGGGCATGTGCCCTGCCTGGGAACTGAACTGGTGACCCTTTGGTTCGCAGGCCAGTGCTCAATCACTGGAGCCACACCAGCCAGGGCATCACAGTTCTATACATTTACTAACATGTCAGTGAAAAATCACCAGCTATTATAAAATATGACAAATTATATTTAAAAAATTCAAGTATGAAAAGTGCTGTACTCTTGATGTCCTCACACCCTTCTCTTCTGTGTGCTTAGGTGTAACACATTGTTTCCCTGCATAAGTGCGTCCCCACACGCGTGCTCTTCAGCTGTCCATTTACATATTCTTCTGTCTGCTTCAAGGCTATATTCACGTAGCCATCCAGTCAAGCCAAGATAGTCCACTCCAGAATTTAATTTTACCACAACTGGTCGTCCAACAATTTGCTTTAAGAAGTCACTAGGGGCCCTGGCTGGTGGGGTTCAGTGGATTGAGTGCTGGCCTACGAACTAAAGAGTCGCAGGTTCAATTCCCCGTCAGGGCATATGCCTGGGCTGTGGGTCAGGTCAGGTCCTCGGCAGGGCGCGTGCGAGAAGCAAACACACAGTGATGTTTCTCTCCCTCTCTTCCTTCCTCCCTTCCCTCCCCTCTGTCTAAAATAAATAAGTAAAATCTTAAAAAAAAAAAAAGAAAGAAATCACTAGGGGTTTGCTTCCACAGACTTCACTAGGGGTTTGCTTCCACAGATTCATTTTAACGATCCTGATCAGAAATTTGGGAGGCAGGGTAGCTGAGTTCTAACCCCAGCCCTGCTACTTAATTAGCTGTGTATGTTGGGAAACTCATTTCACCTCCCAAGGCCTCAGGTTCATCATCTCTCGGCGCCCCACAAGCCCAGCCTCCTCAGACGATGGGATGGGATGAAACCAAAACTCGTGTTCTTTTTTAAAACAATTGGGCCTGCTGGTTTGTATTCCTTTTCGCTGCCTCTGTGGTCACTTTCACTGTCCCAAGATCTTGATTTGTTCAAATTATCAGGCTGACTGTCCATCAATGCACATTTTCTCCTCTGATGGCCAGGACACGCCAGCCTTTCTGAGAGTTAAAAATAAACTGGAAGACAAATAAGGCATAAAGAAAGTTTTGTAAGGTAAAGTATACTACTTTTTCAGTTGAAGGAACTATTCACAAGAAAAGAGCATTGAATAAAAGCTCAGAAATCTCACAGATGTCAGGGAATCAGTTAAAAGCTGGTCAAATGTTTGCTGAGTTCTTGCCGCAGCACTGCGTGTGTTTGACATAGGAAAGAAACATCGTATCTCATCCCTGCATGTTGATCAGGCAGGGAGGGGGGGTATGAGGGAATACCAAACCAAACGTGTGTGTGATGGTCTGTTGGGGTGGTGGTCCCAGCAGTTGAGAAAATCAAAGATCAGTGAGGTTTTGAGAAGTTAGGGAATGAAGATGGATCTTCTTATCTTTTTTTAAATGAATTTTTAGGGCTGGCATCAGTTAATAAGATTATATAGGTTTCAGGTGTGCAACTGTATAACGCATCATCTGTATATTGTATTGTGTTCACCACCCCACGTCCAGTCTCCTTCCATCACCATTTATCCCCTCTATCCCCTCTTCTACCTCCCCCTCCCCGGAAGGTGGATCTTCAGCATTAGCTCATGATGCTCAGTCCAGTTCTGTGCAGGCCTAACTTGATGAACTCAGTAAGCAAGAATGTGATACGTCAGTACGAGAGTTCTGCTATCTTTAGGGCACTGGCGACTCTGGATTGCTATTTAATCGAACCCAATCTGTTTTTGAAGACAGAAGACAAAAGCAATTCGGAGATAGTTGATAGTTGAGATCATTTGGGACTGCTGGTATTTTTAAATGTGAAAAAGGCATTAAAAGATCTAATTTAACACTCATCTATAAATGTGGCTGTTTTAGCTCCTCTAGTTTAGTGCTTCTGAAACTATTCCTCAGAGGTATAACCTGAACTGAGTTGTGCTACTGAAATCAAATATGGTTCTGGTTCATTCTCCCCCATCCACACACACAGTTTTTCTCAAGTGCATGTAATGAAGTCTAGTTTAAGAAGGGGTCTCATTGTTCAAAAAGTTATTTATTTCATCGTTTTGAAGCTTAATCAGTGTTTTAGGAAGTTAGCAGTAAGTACTGAATTCCAGAGACCTGGAAAAATTTGAATAACGCTGCTCTAGTTTAATTAAAATTTTTGACTTTGAAGCTAAACATTTCTTCCTGAATATGAGTCATTAGAATTCAGTTTATTAGTCACTAGTGCGTGAATGGATTTTATTGGAATTAAATCAATTAATTTAAATGATGTTTAAAATTTAATGGAATTCCGTGTAATCAGTTGTTCACATGAGCTACATTTTAAATGTTTTATGACTGCACTTCATTTTGTACTTAACATAGAGAAAAATACACTTGCAGAAGATGTGCCCTAAGCATAGTAAGCAGTAATTCTTATAGTTTTGATTAATTTTATAGATTTCGATTTGGTTATTTGACGTAATAAAGAAAATTGAAGCATAAATTTATGAAAGCATTAGGAGGGGAACTTCCTTTAAGAGTTTTTTCAGAATTTTTTCATCACTGAAATCAATAGAAATTTTTATTTTATTTTATTATTGTTTATGCAGTTACAATTGTCCCAGCTTTTTCCCCATTCGCCCCACTCTGACCAGCCCACCCCCCCAGCAAAAGAAATTTTTAAAAGTTGAAAAATAAAGAGAATAACTAATATATTCTGGATACTTTTATGTGTTTATTTTATATAGACTGTGAAGCAGGCACTGTGAAGTTACTAAAAATAAAGAAAATTAGCTCATAATAAACAAATATGTAAAAATTGTATTTAAAGTAGAATATATTAATTTTTAATATTTAATGTGAAATGAAATTGGTCAAAACTAATGAACACAGTGACTCTCTCTGGGTATTAATTCTACAGATAGTTTGTATTTTATTCTTCTGCTCAACTGTGTTTTCTAAACTTAGCTATTGAGCCTATATTGTTTCTGTAGTAAGGGGTAAAAGTAGCTAAAACCAACTGATCTATTAGTAATTTCAGCCAACTTATTCTGAAGGGCTAAACTAATTTGACTGTGTGGCACTTTCTGCTTTTTCCTGTTGAGGGTAGAAAGGGATAACATTTTTGCTTTTCTAAATGTTCAATTTATTTCTTAATATAAGATGAGTGAGTTTACCCATGAAGATCAAATGACCAGTCCTAATTTCCCAACATAATCATGTATAGTATGACAGAAAAAGGCTGCTAGGCTTTTAAAAAATTAACTTGAAATTCCTGTGAATAAATGTACTTACACACACACACACACACACACATATAGTAAATCATAGATATATAAATATATTTTTTCTGTACGTCAGTCCTTAATAATAGTTGTTGCTAAACTTCAGCACTTTTCAATACCCCGTGGTCATTTGCTTGATTTTGTTCTAACCTCAGCTTCCTAAATGATTTTTACATCTTCTTAATGTTTAAAATAATGAAACACGTTGATATTTGAAAAAAACACTGAAGTCAAAGGAAAACAAAAATTTCTTCCAGTATCTCTTAGGCTCGTGTCCTTTTTCTAGGTATTAAAGCACATCAGTGCATTGGCGTGCCTGTCTTTGAAACTTTATGAGAAAATAGTTATTTGAATGATTCATCCTTAGCCCTGAAATATTCTAATCAGGTTTTAAATAGCAATAGCTGTTTTAGGGCACCCGTATTTTCAGTGTTTTAAACAGCGAAAGGTTTAACCTGGCATTGAAAAGGGAAGCTCAGATGCTTGTTACCGGATGTGGAAACCCAGCAAGATTCTGCTGTTCTTTTCCCTGGGGGAGGGGGTGGAAGACTAACCCCATCTGTGGGGGGAGGGGAGAGGAATGTCTGGGCTGGACTTGGGTTTCCAAGGTGTGATGGAAGGGGAGATGGGGAGAAGACTACTGCTGTGTGTGTGTGTGGTGGGGGGAGGGATTCATTTATTGATAATTTTCTCTATGTCAGGTCTTTCATATTTGTAAGTCAATGTGAATTGTTCACATCAGGCCCTAAAATTAATCAGGGAGGGATGAGTATCTAGTTTCTTAAGCTTTTCATAAGGTTACATAAACATATTCAGTCTAAATATAATAAGTATGTTCTGCTGAAATCCTACATTGTTTAATCTTTTGTTACCACAGTTATAGAGAAGAGAGTGTAGAGACAGGTGTTTTTCAGCATGGGACTCCTCTTGAGCTGAGGTGAGCTGTGGATCTCTGAGTTGTGCTTGAGCATCTCACGGATGCTGCCTTCCCCCACCCTCTTCAAGTTAACTTGCTGCCTGCGCCTAGAGCCCCTCCCCACCTCCCTTCTCCAAGACTCAGAGCTGGAGGAGTGAGTTTAGCTCTCGGCTCCACCCTGGCCTGTCCAGTAGAAGCCTCTGTTGAAGGTCAGTGCTGCCCTTTGCTTACAGCTTAATACAGTAGAGCAAAGATGTGTCAGTCTTGCTTAATGCCTTGTTTGATGCATTTATTTTCTTTCTTGCATTCATTTTGAATCACTTTCATTTATCATTGAATTATTTACTCATGAAAATGACAGTATTCACCTTTGAAAATATCTCTATGGGTAGCTAGATTGCTTGAATAATCTCTCCTCTGATTAGCTCCCTTGTTGCATAAATAGGTTTTTTTCCCCCTCTGGAATTTACCAATTTATCCTTGTTTTGGAGGCGGGGGGGATTTTGTTTTGCATCTATTTTGCCTGGGTTTCATCTTTGAGGATTTTGTCCTGCTGAGTAGGCAAGGAGGTCTTTACTGCTTAGTAAAGAAGGGGAAAACAGCTGTTGTCACTAACTGTGAACCTGCTTTTCAGGCTAACTGCAAGCTGTTAGCTCTTTGAAAAGCAGCTGCTGAAGTCCGCTATAATTCCAGCAGGAGCACAGGAAAACCTCCTGCCTTTGAATTTAAACATTCTGTGGATTGGTGGTTTCAGCCTCTTGTTACTGTGTCTTCCAACGTCCAGGACTACCTTTTCGCTGTAGCTCTTCATCCTCTGTGAAAGACGCAAGAGGAGAGCAGGCAAGAGGAAGAGCTGTGAGCAGCTCAGCAGGGCGAAGCTCATCAAGGCAGCTGTCTCTGAATAGCTCCCCTCCCCCCTAGGAGACAGATGAAGCATCATTTTCGTCTTACATAAGCAACCTACCAATGTTTGCAGATCTGTCCCAGGCTGACCTTAATGTTCTTCCATTTCTCTGCCACTTCTTAACCCCCCAGATGCCATCTGGATTCTTAACTGTGACCTCTGAGTGTATTTTGTTTCTCTAAGTAGATTCAACATCTTTGCTTTTTTGGGTTGGGGTGTAACTTATAGTATTTGTCAAGGCTTACAGACAGTAATTATTCAAGAAATGCATTTTCAGTGTTTGACAGAAATCCCCGCATTACTATTGCCATGCCCTCTACAGGTAGCTTTGGTTACAAAGATGGTATTTTGACAAACGGGGGAACTATGGCACCATGTGATTATGCCTGTAGTGGAGGGTGAGACACATCCTCGTTTGTAGATTTCCGTGTTCTTTCCTTTTGACAAAGACAGTCCGTAAGAGGCTAACGTTTTATTGTTTCAGTGCCCCCAGATGCTTTGATTCACATTGGGTGTATTTGACTTTGGGACTTAGACTCTGAAAGGCAAAAAGTACTCTTGCTTTTGGTTTTTCTCGTTGTTCTTCTACAAGTTTCAATCATTATGTGTGCCTGCTAGTGTCTTCTTTTTGGTAGGCACCTCTGAGAGAGGTGCAGGGAAGGTAGAGAACACCACAGTCAGGAAATTGGAGTCCTCATCCTGTCCACTGGCTTGGAGGCTTTGGAGCTAGATTCTGCAGTCGGGCCTCAGCAAGCTCATCTGCAAAGTGAGTAGGAGATTGCCAAGTTCCCTCCGCCTCTGACAGCCCATGGTCTTGCCCTGTCTTTGTGATTCACAGCGGGCATTACAGCGTACTGAGGCATAAGTGTGGAAGAACCCACTTTTTCTTGAAGCTAGGCATGTGACTAAATGAAGATGTTGGTACTTGAGGCTTACTTGCCGTCAGTTCTGCAATTGCCGTTAGGAATGGACACACTGGAATTCATGTAACTCAGCCATCTTCTGATTTTTCTACTTCCATGTCTTCTGATACATTTGTTTTTCCTCTTAGACAACTGAATAAAGCTGTGTTTTCCTCCCGGCCACATCTTGACAGAGAAGCAGTCTGCATAGGAATATGACAGGACCTGGCATGTTTTAGAGGATTTGAGAGGTTAATATGTTGGCCACATGTACACAAATCGGAGCTGTCTTGAAGGCTATTTGCATGAAGAAGCGGCACACAGTAATCTGGGCTGTGTAGCTGCTTATTCTTCCATAAATCCCCATCCAAGTCAGACTCCTGATGGTTGGTTGGTTTGTTCTTGTTTTTATTGTTAAAGAAACCTCACTGAATCAGATTTGGAAAAACCTGAAAATGAGTCAGTGGCCGAAGCACATTATGTGCCATCCCCTGGTAGCCGCCTGGTTGGTTGAAGTTATATGGAACAAATGTCGACGGTAGTCTCTTGTGCAGGGAGCAGGACGTCACCGAGTCTTCCGCCAGAGAGACCTCAAGTTGTAGAGAGAGCAGGTCAGCTTGGCCTGTCGGCCCTGTTTTGATACAGGGTTCCCGTCCTGTTGGGGCCCAGAGTTGATTAGTCAGGGTGAGGAGAGGGTGTGAAACGTGGTGTAGTTGGGAAGGAGTCATGGGAGAGAATTTTGAGTCATTTAAGAGCCTTTTTTCTTTTCTCTTCCCCTTCTCAGTACTCTCAATTTTTGAGATGATCTTCCATTCCACTTCAGGAGAGCTGGGCGGCAGGGTGGGGGTAGGGTGGGGAGAGGTGTTCTCTGAGAGAGATAGGATAGGAAACTGTATTCTAGAAATAGGTCTTAATTTATGCGGGAGCTCTTCTTAACTAGGAAATGAGATTATATATTTTAACATTGGCAAGTGAAAAGAAGTGGACAGGTAATACCAGGAAAATTATTGATTATTGAAGACTCTAAATATGTTTTGTGAACCTAAACTATTGAAGATTAAATGCTCCAGGGCTTCTGGAGGAAACGGTTGAACTCTTTTTGAAAGAAGTGGAGAGGGTAAAATATGCTGGTATAGGGAATCAGGTGATGACATGATAGGCTTGTGAGTCTTCGTATTGTATTTTTAATTCCACAGGCTTAGCTTTTCCAGTTATTGGCCCTGAAGGGAGTTAATAGGATGAGCTCCAGAGGAGTGCCGATTTGCTTTAGAACATTCCATATTAGGAGCAACAGAAACTGGGGAATTTGGCCAGCCCTTTGGGAATTGCACTGTTTGTCCAGAGCCCCTTGTAGGCAGCGAATTCCTTCTGCTGAAGAAGTGATAGGCAGTGGCAAAGGAACTGGCTTGAACTTGGTGGTTACTGGTTGCTAGGAGGTACCTAGAGGGCAGAACTTACATGTTTAGGTGGAAATTAAAGAAAAGTGGATTTCAAATCAGCATAAAGAATGATTTGACAATAGTCAAGGCTAGCCAGGAAGGGAAGCCTATGTTGTAAAGGCAGAGGTTGTTGTCATAGATATTAAAGAAAGGTTAGAATGATCTTTTGGGGGAATATTTGAGCATGGGGATCAGCAAACTTTTTCTGTAAAGGGTCAGTGGTAAATATTTAAGGATCTTAGGGTCCCATGGCCTTTGTTGCAACTACTCGACTCTGCTGGTGGTGTGCAAATGCCACCGAGGACAACGTGTAAACAAATGAGCACGGCTGTAGTCTCAGCTTGCTTGGGTGGCTGTAACAAAGTACCATGGACTGGAGGATTTCCGCAACAGAAATTGAATTGAAGTTGGGAGTCCAAGATCAAGGTGCTGACTGATTCAGTCTGTGGTGAGGGCTGTCTTCCTGGCTTGCTGATGGCTACCCTTCTCTCTCTGTCCTCACATGTGGAGTGGGTGGGGGGAAGATGGGGAGAGAAGGAAAGAATGATCTCTTTTTCTTCTTTAAAGCCATAGTCCTGTCAGATTAGGGCCCTACCCTTATGACCCATATGACCTTATTAAACTTAATTACCTCCCGAAAACCCCGTCTCCAGATACAATCACATGGCAGGGTCAAGGCATCAACATAGGATTTTTTGGAGGGTTGGGGAACATGATTCAGTGTTTCAATAAAATTTTATTTATGAAAAAAGAGGTGGGCCAGACCTGGCCCAAGGCCCATAGTTTGTCAGCCTGTGGTCTAGAGGAAACCATCACTCATCGTAAAGTAGACTATGTGATTTGTCAGCATACTTCTAGTTCAAGTTTTATGAATCTGTGCTATTGCGGTTAAGGACTTAGCCAAAGGATGTATTTGATGCCCAGCATAGCTTGATCCCATGAAAACAAATGGCTCCCTATGTAATAAGACTCCCTCCCCACTGGAAAAGTCCTGAGCATCTTTGAGACATGGTTTTAGGGAACTTGTTGGGGTAAGATTGGCATCACTCTGAGGCTAAGTGTACAGTGTCTATTTCAGACTGTCTTGGTTCATATCCAAGCTCTTGGGCAAGTTACTTAACTTCTCTGTGCCTCAATTTTCTCATCTATATGATGGTGATGATCATAGAATTTACCTTATAGCCATGTTGGATGCTTAAATAAGTTAATACATGTCGAGAGCATGAAACAATGCTTGGCTCATAGTAAGTTCTTGGCAAATGTGATGTGTTATTCTTTCTTAAAATAAGAGAAGCCAGAGGAATTATGATAGGCATCTAAAGGTTATATAGTTGTTAAAGATTTAGGGATAGTTTAGAAAATAACCGGATTGGAGTGTGTGCTTCTGTTTAAAAAACAATACAAATAGCATAAAAGGAAAACTGAGGGACTTAGTATATACTTAGTAGGAGAAAAGCATCTTTAACTAAAAGTGTGGTTGTCTTGATATATTTTTCTGTGTCTTGGAAAAATGTGGAGACTATGGGTGGGTAAACTGAAAAACTGGCTGCATCAGAACAAACCTAATTCAGGGCTCATTGACTTGTGTTCCTAAGAATGAATCAATTAGTAAATAAAAATAGTCCTGAAGTCCAAGATTAGGTTTTCTTCAGTGTGCAGCAAATCCATCTACACTTTTGGCTGATGTAAGAGGGAACTGATGAGATGGGGTGTGATCTTCCTTAGAACAGGTCTGGTGTGGTTCTACATTCGGAAGGAAGGCCAGTTACAAAGTCTTTGGTCATCAATCAACATACAGACTGGTGATGATGAAATTGGAAAGTTTTCAGTCCCCTCCTTATTTGCAGAGAAGGGTCCCTAAGGTATTTGTCAGCCAGTAACCTTCTCACATCTCTCCTTCAGAAGGACAAACAAGCCACTTGCTAGTCACTTCCTCAATTTCTTGCCAGGATAATACAGACTGAAGTGCACCAGCACCCCCCTTTCCGTGGCGGTAACGAATGAGAGTGGTGGTTGGTGGCTGTGACAGCCTGCCCATCCAGCCTTTTTGAGTATGTTATCGCTGGTTTCTCCTGGGTAACCAAAAAAAAATCCCCATGCGTCTGCTTTTCTACCTCGCTTTCGCCCAAAGCCTGCTTTGCCATAGTGTCTTATTTAAAAACCCAAACTCAAACACAAATCCAATCCTGAAGATATTAAATTAATATTAATTTACATTGGTAAATTGAATGGATGCTGGAGGAAGGGGTTATACTGTACATACATAATTTTAAATGCTACTTCAAAACCCTCGTGAAACATTCCGCCCCATCCCCAAACTTCAGGGCCACATTCCCATTCTTTAGGCAGCTGTCTCTCTCTTTTCTCCCCATAACCTTCCTCCGCAGTCTTGCTCCTGCTTTCTTTTCTTTTCCTCCTCTCCATTCCTGGATTTTCCAAGGGACACTTTCCTTCCCCTTTTGCACAGGTAGGAATTTCATTTCTCTCTGCTTCTTCCATTTGCATCCTGGTATACCACTGTGGCGGGGCCCCTAGTGATTTTTTTTTTAATACAAATCTGAGGCTGTTATCCTTTATGATGAAAAACCATCTATGGCTTCCCATTGATCTAGCGTGAAGCTGCCAGACTCCTCATGTGGCCCAGCATGAGCTGGACCTTGCGTACCTCCTCTGTCATGCTGGCCTCCCTCACCAGTTTCATCGCTGCCTATGTCTTTGTTATGGCATTGCTCATTCTTACTCATGGCCTTCCGTACTTGCTTTTGCTGGGCCTAGAGTTCTTGTTGTTTTCCTCTGAACTGAGCTAAAGCAGCCTTCTGGGCTTAGCTAGATACCTCATAAAGGCCTTCCCTCACCATCTGTAAGTTAGGTGCTCTTTCCCGTGAGTATTTTCTCAGAGTAACCTTTTACTCCTTCCATCCTAATGTCATTACACTTTTGTACTTGTCTATATCCCATTAGACTTAGTTCACGAGTGTAGGGCCAAATTCATCCTGGTCAACCATTTCATTCCCATACTTAGCAAAATACACAGCACACGGAAATTTCTTAGTAAATGTTTCTTGAATAGATAATCTACATTAAAATATAGTTCTGTTTTTTCCATGGTTGAGTAACTGAAATACATCTGAGTTTATACCTTATTATATGGCTTAAAATCCTCAGTGTTTTTCCCTTACTTTATAAAAAGGGACAAGTGTTTATCAACCTTGGCAAATTTATGCTGTCTTTTCACTTGTCATTTTCTATTTGTGCCCTATTTATAAAGTTTTTATGGCTTATGATTGTAATATTTTTTACAGTAGAGTATGTGTGAAAGGCATACTTTTAATTATTCTTCTCCAGCATAAAGGACTAAACTAAAGATTAAAAGAGAATTTCCACTGAACCTTTTCCCATGGCAGCATTCATGGAGAATTTACTAGTGTAGAAGCTGCTTTGGTCTTTTCTTCAGTGAATCCTAAGGAGTTCAGTGAAAATACTTCGCATATTTTATATATATATATATATTTTTTTTTTCTTTCCTTTTCTCTTTATGCCTTAGATAACCATGCTCAGGGGTGGAATCTTGAAATAGAGTCTTCTTTTGATGTTATCAGCTCAAAGCCAGTCTCTGGTCAAGTGATGGTTGAAATCCCTAAACTGCGAACACAGCAGACATACAGCATTGAACTTCTGCCTGGGGAAAGGATTGTGAAGTTCTTTGTGAAAATTAACAAGGTGAGTGATGATACTTTCTGAGAAGTGTGAGACGAAAAGCAATACTGTTCAAAAGAAATGGTTAGAAAGAGGGGTCTGAGTCTGAAAGAAAAACGTCCTTTTTCCATTTTCGCCTTCACTTTTCGCCTCTCATGTCTTTTTGTGTGGGAGTGCGAATTAAGAAATGATTTTCCCAGATCCTAAGATTTAGAAAATGGAATATATGTGTTAAATTTGGCAATCTTTTCTCTCAAGAACCAGATGTGTTATACTTTAATTTTCTGCAGTATTTGCAGTATTCTAAATCCAAAATACACTCTAAGCATTATATTTAAATACAGTGATTATTTTTTGGCACTTGTAAATTAGTTTGAATATTGGTGTTTATTCTACATGCAGAATTCTAATTCCATGATCTTTCACGGATAGAAGCAGGCTAGATTTTACCTTTTTTTTTTCCTTTTTAAAATTTCTCCAATTGATAATTGTGACTGGAAAAGAATGGAGCAAATAAATCAACATTCAGCGACTGTTCAGATAAAGTAAGAACTTAAAACAATTTCTAGTTCTGGGCTTAAAAGAACAGTTAACCTCACAATCCAGTTATAATGTTAAGCATGTAGAATAAATGTAAGCTTGAGTGACAGAAAATGGGAAGAGTCGTTTTTCTGAACATCCATGCTATTTTGTTTTTCCCTTTCCCTTTGGTAAATCAATCCATGCGGAACTCCAAGCATGTTGACTTTTAAATGTCATCTGTGGGGGGGGATAATTTGGCATACTATCTCAGGGGAGATTTGTATTGTCTTAAAACCTAGAATTTCCCTGAGAAATTAATATAGTGCTCTGAATCAGTATATTATCTTGCTGAAAATATGCCACAGATTACTTAGGACGGCTTTTATTATTTCTCAAAAGAATATTACGGTGGGAACTTGGTGGCCTCATGGACATGGGAACCAGACTGGGTACAACATGACAATTCATTTTAAACTGAATACAGGCTTAAACATTAAAAAATCAGCTAAGGTAAGCAAATACTTCAAAATATTTTGTGAAAAGGGTTTATTTCTTGTTAGAATAAAAATGCAGATCCTTGCATGAAAGAAATCAGCAAGACTCCTGCAACCCCACCACTCAGAGATGATCACGAGTACCAGTTAGAGGCTGTTACTCTGTGTGTGTGTGTGCACGTGTGTGTGTGTGTACACAAGTAGGTCCTCGCTAACATCGCCAGGAGGTGATGTGGCTTAACTGAAACGACGTGTAATGAATCCAGTTTTACAAAAGGCTAATTGATAAAAATAAGAGTTAAGTTCCTGTGGCATCTCATCAAGTGTTATAGTGAAATGATGTTGAACAAAATGAAGTTATTTGAGGGCTTGCTATATTTATATTTTTATTTTGCTTCTTTTTTAATGTTATGTTATTTTTTCCATCTCAGTTTAGCCCCCCATACCCTCTTCTACCTCCACCACCCCACTATATTTATATTTTTAAATGGATTAGACTTTGCCTATATTTTGTTTTTAAATATAATTGAATTAAAATTTATATAATTTAATTTTAAAAATAAAACATCTTTCAATTACAGATGACGTGTAGTATTGCATTAGTTTTAGGTGTACCATATTGTGAATAGACATTTATATAACCTATAAAGTGATCACCTTGATAAATCTAGTATTATTATCTTATTTATAAATATTTTTCTACCGTGTTTTTAAATTCTACTTTATATCAAAGTAATATATATGTATAACTTTATTTTATTTTTTATTGACTATGCTATTACAGTTGTCCCAATTTTCCCCCTTTGCCCCCCTCCACCCGGCATCCCCCCCACCTTGGCAATCCTCCCGTCCTTAGTTCACGTCCATGGGTCATGCATGTAGGTTCTTCAGCTGCTCCATTTCCTATGTTTGCTCTTAACATCTGCCTGCCTGTTCTGTAGTACTTCTTAATCCCTTCACCTTTTCCCCCATTGCCACAGACCTCCCTCCCCACGGTCCACCATTGCAGTGTTTTCCATATTTATGGTTATGTTTCTGTTCTGCTTGTGTGCTTAGTTTATTTTTTAGGTTTAATTGTTGATAGTTATGTATTTATTGCCATTTTAATGTTCATAGTTTTGATCTCCTTCTTTTTCTTAAATAAGTCCTTTTGACATTTCATATAATAAGGGCTTGGTGGTGATGAACTCCTTTAGCTTTACCTTGTCTGGGAAGAACTTTACCTGCCCCTTGATTCTAAATGATAGCTTTGCTGGATAGAGTAATCTTGGATGCAGGTCCTTGCTTTTCATCACTTTGAATACTTCTTGCCAGCGGTTTCTTTTGAGAAATCAGCTGACAGTCTTATGGCAATTCCCCTGAAAGTAACCAACTGATTTTCTCTTGCTGCTTTTAAGATTCTCTATCTTTAACCTTTGGCATTTTAATTATGATGTGTCTTGGAGTGGGCCTCTTTGCATCCATCTTGTTTGGGGGTCTCTATTCTTCCTGGACTGGTATGTCTATTTCCTTCACCAAATTAGGGAAGTTTTCTTTCATTATTTTTTCAAATAGGTTTCCAATTTCTTGTTCTGTCTCTTCTCCTTCTGGCACCCATATGATGTAAATGTCGGAACATTTGAAGTTGTCCCACAGGCTGCTTACATTTACCTCAATTTTTTCTTCTTTTTTCTTCTTGCTCTTCTAATCAGATGTCTTTTTCTTCCTTATTTTCCAAATCATTGATTTGATTGTTGGCTTCATCTACTTCACTGTTGATTCCCTGTAAACTGTTCTTTTTTTCAATTAGTGTATCCTTCATTTCTGCCTGGATATTTTTTATGCTGTTGAAGTCCTCACTGAGTTCCTTGAGCATCCTTATAACCAGTATTTTGAACTCTCCATCTGATAGATTGCTTATCTCCATTTTGTTTAGTTATTTGTCTGGAGTTTTGTTATCTTCTTTCATTTGGGCCATGTTTCTTGTTTTCTCATTTTGAAGGCCTCCCTGTGTTTATTTCTATTATTAGGAAGAGTTGCTTTGACTCTGCATCTTGGTAGCATGGCCTAATTTAGTAGGTGTCCTATAGGGTCCAGTGACACAGCTTCTCCTATCTCTCATGCTGTGTATTTGAGGTGCGCCCTTCGTTTGGGCTGAGTACTCCCTCTTCTAGTAGATGATGAGTCTTGGTTGCTGTCAGCAGGTCAATGGGAGGGGTTTACCCAGTCCAGACAGCTGGTAGGACTGGCTGTGACCCCTGGCCATCAACCATCTCCTTCTGTGGCTTGTGGAGGTGGTTGGGTGGTGCTCTGACATGCTCTGTAATTGTTTGCTGGGTGTGCAGGCTCTGGAGTTTCCTGGGTAGTGCAGGTCGAGGTCAGCTTCCACCTGTGTTCTGTCCGGGGCCCTTTGGTATAAGCTATAAAGTGATCTGGAGATGGCTGTTGCTATTGCTGGACCTGGGTCGCTCAGCAAGAGGTACAGGGTCTGCGCTCAGCTGTTGCCTGTTTGAGTGGATTTAGGAAGGTTGGAAGCCTGTGGCTGGCCCAGCCCTTCATATGGAAAAGCTACTGTTACCAGCTTGGGTGGGCCCATAAGTCAGATGGGGTGGATCCTGAGGTAATTGTCAGGGTGGGGCTTACTGTGTGAGCCAGGTTGATGGAGATTCAGACACTGTGGCTCTGTGTGGGGAAGGGCTCAGACAAGATGCAGTGGCCGCTGTCTTAGTTCTGCCTGAGCGGAAACTGTCTCTGAGCTCTTGCCCTGATGCCAGATACTTCAGTTCCTCACCGTGTGCCACTGGTGCCCTTTAAGGTGCTGCTCCAGTGCTGGAGCCCAGAGGGAGTGAGTCTGAGTAAGTCCATTTGCAGTTCGAGGCCCTTTAAACGGGGGAGGCCAGAGAATCCTGTAGTTTCTTTTGCCAACCCAACCCCCCGTCCATATGTATAATTTGAAAGCTCAAATATTACTAAAAGTTTTATATGAACAATAAGATTAAGTGTTTACATGATTATATTATGAAAATAGTATTCAAACCTGAGCCTCATGGTGTAGTACTAAAATTGTATTTCCTTTCTTGTGCAACTTTCTGTTTTCCTTAGAGTTAATAATTGCCTCATGTTTCTTTGTTTTCTATTTACTTTCTCTACATCATATACAAACACTCTGATGTGCTTGAAATATGTTTTAAATATAGCCATAGTCATTAGGTAATCTCTCCATTGTTTATTATTACTGTTATTATTCTGTTAACTTTTGTTATTTCTTGAAACTCTCCTAGGGCCATTTTCTCATTTCCTTCATCCTGTTTGGTTACACTCTGGACCTTCTATTACTACTTAACTGTTGTCCTAGAACTTTTTTTTATTATCATTGTAGGAATTACCTTCATCTGTCTTATAGGGATTTTAGGCATTTCCTTCATCTTTCTCCTGGATTAAACATGGAACCCTATTTTGTTAGACCCATGTTTCTCATTTTCTTTCTTGACTTTACACTTTTGGTGAAACTCTTTTTTCAATAGATTCCTGAGATTGGGTATGTGGAAAATGACATTTTGAAAACTTGTAAATATGCAAATATGTAAAGTTTATCTTCACAGTTACTCGATAATTGGCTGTGTTTAGAAGTCTAGGTTGGAATTCAGTTTCCTTCAGCATTTTGAAGTCATTTCTTTTAGCTGTTAGTATTTTTGTTTTGAAATATACTTACATTCTAATTTCTGCTTTCTTGTATAGAACTGTTTTTGTTTGCTTCTGGAAACTTTTAGGGTTTCTTTATCTCTGATATCTAAAGTTTGAAACTTTGAAAATGAGTAGATTTTTGTTGTTGTGCTAGTCATCTTGTGAGCTCCTCTGATGTAGAAACTCAATCTGGAAATTTTCTTGTATTTTTTAAAATGATTTTTCATTTATTATCTTTTTTTGTTTTTTCTGGCACGACTATTAATCAGATATTGGACCTCCTGGACTGAGCAATATTTTTATATTTTTCTTTTCTATATTTCATCTTATTTTTTATTCTATTCTCTGAGAGATTTACTTGGTTTTATATTCAGTTTTTAAAATTAGGTATTTTATTTTGTTCCTTAAAATTTTTCTAGAAAGTTGTTTATTTTTATTTTAAAAAGTTATATCCTATTTGTTTTTTATGGTTATAATATCTTCTCCTTTTTCTTAGAATGTTAATATTATAAGTATTTTCTCTGCATTGTTTTTGTTGTCCACATTTCTTTATTTCTTCTCTTTGTTTTGGTCTCTGTTTCCCCCATTAGAGACTTAACTTGAATGTCTGTTTACCCTTGGTGTCCATTCATGCTGAAGATTAAGGCACAGGCATGCAGAGGAGAAGCCCCAAATGAGATTCAAAGTTTGGGATTCAGGTGGAAACCAACATTATCATGGGGTGATGCCCACATGTCAGTCGCTATAGATCTTGTGTGTGTGTGCGTGGTGTGTGCATGTGTGTATTTGTTTAGCTTTGCCAGTGAGAATGTTCTCCAGTCTCTTGTTTGGGGAGTGTAAGACTGGTCGTTACCATTCAGGGAGTATAGTGGAAGCAGGCATTAAAGTCCTTACCACTGAGCATAGACTTTCCTCAGTTCCCCCTCTCGTAGTTGGCTTTGTATCCTCAGCCTCTCTGATTGGGAAAGGCAAAATGATAGACAAGCTTCAGAATCCCTTCTTCCAAACAATGTACTTGAGTTCTGCTCTTAGAATATGACATCTTGTAGGTCATTATACAGAAAACTGCCCCTCCATGTCTCTTTAAAAACTGTAAAATTGAGTGAGCCAGGACTGGAGCAGGAGCTACTTAGAGAGGACAGTTGGGAAAAGTAGCCCCTGTCCTCCAAAGTAGTGCCTGCAGAGAAGGACCAGTCTTCCCTCCCAGCCACCATCCATCTGGACTGGTGTTTTTAAAAAATACAGTAAAAGTGTTTCCCCCTGAAGCCACAACCCCCTGTTTTGCCTCTAAATCCATGGATAAGCCATATGGTAACCTCAGTTAGAGGCTATTGAAAGGAAAAATTTGACTCTAGTCTAAAGAAATTCCCAGCTCCTGCCCAGTTTGGGATACAGCACAAAGGACTGGGAAGAACGACACTTTGGTATTTAGTAGCTGTCGGCTACCTCTTGTCCTTCACATGCCATTTCCCTGTGTGCAACATTGGACTGTGAAGATGAGGTAACTTGGATCTGGCTTGCAATTGTATATAATAAGTAGTGGTGGTCTTAGTCTCCTTCCTCGGACATCAGCCTTTGGTGTTTGTTGTCGGCTGGGTGGTCCTCTGGTGTCCCCGCTCAGGCTTTATTACCTCTCCTGTGGGTCAGACTCCATGCTAAGTTTGGAGGTATGCCCTTCAGGAGTTCATTTTCTATTTTTCCTTTATAAAATCATGCTCTGTATTTTCTGGGACATTGTGAGTATGTGTGTGTTCATATCATACACAGGGAGAATATTCTAGAGCTGCCTAAAGAGCCTAAACATGTAGTCTAACCCTTTTGGCTCTCTCACATGTTGAGTTTTTTGTCTGTTACCTTCATGAAAGTGTAAAAAATAATGAGTCTTTCCAACTTACTACAGAGAAAGAAGGGGAATTTCTATGTTTGGTTTTGTTTTTTTGTTTGTTTGTGGGAAAGAATTCTTTTTCATTCAGGCTAATATGGGTGCAGCGTATTGAAATGCCACTCTTTGACCAGGAGGGAAGGAAGATGCGTTGCCACAGGCCTCGTGTTAATGCATGTTTGCGAAATGTGCCCCTTGCCTATGGCTGCTGTGGAGTTTGTTATTTGTGAGGCTCACTTACTCACTAAACACTTAGGGAGGTCTCATGTGTTTCAGCCACTTTGCTGGGCTTTGGTGACAGAGCAGTGCATAAGACACTGCTTCCATTTCTCTCTGAGATCATAATAAAGCTAATCATTTGGTTGGGAAATTAAATAATTAAGCAAGCAATTGCAATAGAGTGTGACAAGCACTTTATTCTAGAGAAATACAGAGTACTGTGGAAACATGGAGTACAGGCATTCTTGGAAGATTTCCAGAGATGGTGATGTCTGTGTCCTGAGGGATAGGTAGAATTTGACCAAGCAATGTAGCCAAGTCAGAGGGACAAGAATATGTCAAGGCCCAGGGACTCAAAGAAGCATTGTGTGTTTGTGGAGGTCAAAGAAACGGCAATGCACCTGTTTGAGTTTGAACAAGGAATGGTGTTGTAAAGGCAGGCTCGGGCAGACTCGTGCAGGGCCTGGTAAGCCACGTGAAGGAACTAGGCGGTCCTGAGGGCACTGGGAATTCTTTGAGGGATTTTAGGGAGTGAGCAATGATTGCACTAGTGTTACAAAGATTGTGTAGATCAGATTGGAGAAGTGAGAGTAGTGGGAGGCCAGGTGGGAGGGGATGGTGGTGATTCAGACACAAGACGGTGATTGCTTTCTCTGTAGGGTTGCTGAGGACATGGATTTGGGAGAGACTGGAAGGTAATGCCATCGGGCTTGGTGCTGTGGGAATGGGAGAGAAGAGTGAGTTAAGAATGGTTGTTACGTTGGTTTGGGCCCCTGAACAGTTTGCAGTCCTGTTCTTTCAGTTAAAGTACTCAGAGAGAAGAGCGGTGGGGTGGAAGTTATTCCTGTGTTTGCGGTGTTTTGTCTGGAGTGACTGAGAGATGCTCAAGGAATAATATTTGATGGGCATTCATTATATACGTCTGGAGCTCAGGCATTACCTGTGGGTTAAAGCTATAGGTGTGCAAGTGAACAGAATACAGATAATTGTAGCTATGGGAAGGGATGAGCTAACTCAGGGAATCATAATAATTAATTATGGGAGGAGAAAATAAGCCCATAGAGGAATCTAGTAAATAATGGCCAGTGAGGTAGAAAACCAGTGTGAGTGGGAGAGTCGCAGAAGCCAGAGGAGGAGAGTGTTTTAAAGCAGAGGATGTTCAAGGAGTGTAAGATGGTGTAGGAAGCTCAAGGGAGGAAAGGGGTGAGAAAGAACCTTTAGATTTGGCAGTGAGGAGTTGACTGGTGGTGACCTTCACCAGAATGGAAATCAGCAGAGGGCAGAGGAATGACTGAAGGTGAGGAAGTAGAGACGGTGAGCACAGGCAAGTCTTGAAGAATGTTTGATGAGAGCCACGCAGGAGCCAGGAGGTAACGATGGCTGGTTGGGGTCAGGAGATCTGCTACACAGAGGTCACTGCGCAAGTACATTGAAGTACTGAGAGCCAGCTTTTCATGCGTGGAGAAAGGTGGTATACATATAGAAAGGGAGAAGGCTAGAACTGATTGGAGTTTGAGCTAATAGTGCGAATTCATGATTTTTAGTATATGTAGATAGACATAGAAACACGTAGAGATGTAAATGCGTAGCTCTTCCCAGGCCCTCCCAAGGGCCTGGAGACAGTGGCGCTCCGGTAGCAATGATCAGGTAGCGTTCAAACTTGGTTTTTAAATACCACTCTACTAAGAGGGCTCTTAGGGAAATGACTGAGTTGGCGCCTGGAGCCTAAAATACCTTGCTGCCTAGAAAGTTAAGAAGCTACTCAAGAATGATGGACCAGGTGAAGAGGACACAGGGGTCAGTTTGATGTGCTTCCAATGACCACATCTGGGAGAATGTCAGCATTAAAATGAAGAGTGGTAGTAAAGGATTATAACCCATTTAACATAATAACAATCCTTGAGTGCACACTGATACAAATACATAAGTAAATGAGGAAAAGGAAAGTTATTCCTTAAAGTGGAATGCCAACTAATAAAGGTAGAAGAAACAATAGAACTAGGATAAAAATCATTTGATAACTACCATAGTTATAAGTAATTCAGGCAAGAGATGTGAATGGATGCTAAAACTTGCGGGTAAAGTGGCATGAAATACGAGACATTTATGTAGACTAAAACATCTCTCAGCAAAATATTTATTAATTGTAATGGAGAAAAAATACAGTGGAGAAACCCGGCAGACACCATCTTCATTAAGTGATTAAGGTTGTCACCGCCAACCGGACAAAGGGACATGGTGTCCACCCATCAAGCTGCAATGGGAAGAATCCAACATCCCTTCTGTGCCTGTCCTGCCAAAGCAGACAACCTGGATCGAATCACGAGGAAGCATCAGACAATCTCAAATTGAGCTCCGTTAGCAAAAATCTTCAAATCTACTTCAGTCTATTGTAATCTTCAAAAATGTCAAGGAAAAACCAAGGAACTTCCTTCCACATGAAGAGACTGGAGAGATGTAACGGCCGGGTGAAGTGCCTGATTTTTTTTTTTCCATGTCATTGGGCAACTAACAAAACTTGAATGGGATCTCTGCCTGAAGGGCATTAGGGCATTCTTTGCACTATTGTTGCTTATTTCCTACACGTTTGAAATGGTTGCAACACATAGGACATCATTAAGAAAACGAAAAGTAACACAACAAAATCCTGATGGGAAGAGGTCAGCAGAGAGGGAAAGTCTGACAACAGCTTGAAACTAGAGAGACCGTTGCGAGGGCAGGGTCCCCCCCTCCTCGGTAAGGTAGGGGAGGGTGGGCTCACTGGGGATGAGGGGCTCTGCTTTTGTTGTCGCAGGGACGAAAGGACAGAGCTTGTGGAGGGAGGTAATTCTGAAGACTTGTAGGACCATTTAAGGTATATTTTCTTTCTGTGGGAATTGAAAACTCTTCTTTCAATGGAGTTTCAGGGAGGAAAACGTGAACCTGAGAAATTTTAGGCAGTTCTTCTGGTCAGATCACTTTTTTCTTTCCTGGGAATTAGGATGTAATGCTGCTGCCTGCTGAGAGTAATGGGGTTGCAGGGGGGGCAAGTTTAGAAATTTGAGGAAAATGAAGGCTTGAGGTAGCCACTGTGAGAAAAGAGCTAGAAAGGGCTAAGGCAACATGCTGGGTTGGGAGGCAGCATCGAGGGCCCAGCGAGACTGAGAACTGTCTCTTTTTCTCAGAGTCAGAATACCTTCACTTTGAAACAGCTGTTGATTCGTGATTGTGATATGAGGGGCTGGTTTGATGGTGTTTTGCCAGGTGTCGTAGGGATGTGGTTTGGTTTGAAATTGTTTTCTGGGCTTTCTGCTTATCCTGCTTGTATATATACTAATTAAATCCCTTGTAGAATAAAGGCTTGAGTCCAACACTGGGTATCTTTCTATGCTGTGGTTTTTGAAATTATCTTCTTATTTCTAAAATGCTATAGGAGCAATAATGGTATATTATGTAGGAAGTTTAAGGGACTACTTTATTTCACCTGTTAAAGCCTTACTGCAACATTGCAGTCAGCTTTGCATTCTGCTCATTAGAAGTCCCGAAGAGAGCCATGAAAGTGATTGAAGGAGAGAGGACAAAGGAATAAGATAATTTAACTTCAAGGAGAGCTGAGGACGTGTTTGCTAGTTCTTTAAGTTGTTATTTATGACCTTTTCCCATTCATCCGTGGTAGGGTAGGCGTGGAGGAAGAAGAGCACACGAGATGGAGGCTGCCCCCGGGAAATCGGCTGTGAGATGAGGTAGCCAAGGCCGTTCATACCGGGGTGGGTGGCTGAGGCATCTCAGAATCCATTCGCAGTGGGAACTTTAAATAGTCTTCCTGTCCATTTGACTGGGATGGTAGAGGTTGGAGTGAATGATCTCTTGCCTCCCCCAAAGAAGACACCAGAATGATTTAAAATTTGGAACTTTTTTGCAAGTTTCAGGAATTGATGTTTGCTTTTGATATTTAGATGAAAAAGTACAGATTAATGCCTAATTTGGTGAGAGAGATCATATCTAATTCACCCTTCCAGGGCATTCAGTTTCTTACCAGTCCTAAATTTCTTAGTGTTTCAGACGATTTCAGATTTGCCAGTGTTCCAGCAAGCAAGAAATTTGACTGCTGCTTGCCATCATTATCTGCGTCTTGGCAGGAGGCTCTTCATTTTCTTTCTTTCCAGCATTTCTTTGGCGGGGATGTGTCAGACTGGGATTTCTTTTTCTTCTTTATTTATTGTGAAGTGTGACACATACACAGAAAAGCACACAGAACACAGCAGAAACACGCAGTGAATGATCACAAGATGAGCACTCATGTAACTCTCATCCTGATCAGGAAAGAACCCTAGTAGAACAGAAGCTCAGTAGCCCCCACTCCGCGTAAGGCTCGCCCACCTCTCCCTCCTAAAGATCCGTTCTCCTGGCGTCTGACACGGTAGCTTGTTTTTGCCTGTTTTTACACTTTACATACATGGAACCACAGAGTGTATATTCTTCTGTGGCTGGCTAATTTGGCTCAGCATTATATTTGCGACACTTACATCTGCCACTGTGGATAGCTCTACTGTGCTTGTTGACATTGCTATACAGTACTTCCCGTGTTACACGTACTGCTGTTGCAGTGTGGGTGGTTTCCAGTCTTCGCTGTTCTCAGTAGTGTTGCTGTGAACATTATCACCGTGGCTCTGGAGTACATACAGCATTTCTGCTGGAAGTGGACTTATTGGCTCACAGGCTGTGCCTAGGGTCAGCTTCTGGAGAGGACGCCCAACTGCCTTCCACTCAGTGGCTGTATTTTACCTTCGTTCCACATACTCACATGCGCGTCACAGTGTCATGTCGGAGGGGACACTCTTTTCTCACGGGTGGTCCCCCCTTATCTCACCTCCCTGGCCCTTGCGACCTGGTGGTTTCATCGTTACCAAGGGTTTGGTGTATGCAAAAATATTCCTATTTTTAAAATATCTCATTGAAATCCATTTTGCTTTTGTTTTCTATCTCTCTTTCATTGAGATTTTAATGTTTTGTTTTCTGAGTCTGTCCCAAGACTACTGTCCCCAGACCACTAGCACAGCTGCCCTAGACAAGGCCTTGGGGAAGTGACGGATGGTGGGTGTGGCCCCTGCAGTGGGGACACCCTGGGTCAGAGGAAGGATGCAGGCCTGCAGGGAGGGGAGGGGCTGACTGCGCCTCGCTGAGAACAGGGGAGATGTCTGGATGACTGAATTTTTATTGTGTTGTTGAAAGGAGTGACTTTGGGGCAAATGGTTAGGTATGAGGAGAGGTAATATGAGGAAGAATCAACAGGCACTTTAAAAATTAATTAAAAATAAAAGATAAGTGTTGGGATATAAATTCTGTGGAATAAGTCATTTGAAGAGGGACCTTAGAGTATGAGTCTGGGAAAGTCAACCTTATCAGTTTGTGAAACCAACTTGATTTTTAAACAAATGAGAAAGTTTTGTGTATCAGTGGTAGTGGGAAAAGTTGCTCCGTAAATGGAATTATTTAGTAACATGTAAGTTAGCCTCCCTGTGCTGGTGTGCTTTTCCATTTTCTTCTTGTAGTTGATTTTTAGTTTCATGCCACTGTGGTCAGAAAAGATGCCTGATGTGATTTCAACCTTCTTAAATTTGTTTAGACTTGTTTTGTGTGTAACATGTGGTCCACACTGGGAAATGTTCCATGTGCACTTTGAAAGAATGCATATTCTTCTGCTTTGAGGGGAAATGCTCTGTAAATATCAGTTAAATCCATCTGATCTAGTTTGTCATTTAAGTCCACTGTTTTTTTGTTGCTTTTCTGTCTGAAAGATCTATCCATTGATATCGATAGGGGTTAAAGGCCTTTACCATGAGCGTATTACTGTCGATCTCTTCTCTTTATGTCCGTTAAGATCTGAAATGTATATACGTAGGTGCTCCTATGTTGGGTGCATAAATGTTCACAAGGGTGATACCCTCCTGTTGGATTGACCCCTTCATCATTATGTGACGTTGTTCTTTGTCTCTTATTATAGCCTTTGCTTTAGAGCCTCTTTTGTCTGATATTAGTATTGCTAGCCCAGCATTTATTTTTTTCCATTTGTATGAAATATCTTTTTTCATCCATTTATAAAATATTTAGTCTGTATATGTCTTTCAGTTTGAAGTGGTTCCTTGTAGACAGAATATATATGGGTCTTATTTTCTTATCCATTCAGCTATCCTATGTCTTTAGATGAGTAATTTTTTTTGCATTTAAAGTGATTATTGGTAGGGACGCATTTATTGCCATTTTACTATACATATTTATGTTCCTCCTTTTTCCTTTTTTTCCCTAAGTTTCTTTAACATTTCTTGTAATACTGGTTTGGTGGTGACAAACAGCTTTTTCTTGTCTGGGAAGCTCTTTATTTTTTCTTCAATTTTAAATTGTAGTCTTGCTGGGTAGTATAGTCTTGGGCTACCTATTAGGCGCTACGAAGTGATCCATAGTTGATGGCTGCCTTTGTTGGGCCTTATTGCATGTGGGAGGGCCAAGCTATGTACTGAGGCTGGCTTCCACCAATACTGAGCCTGACACAGGTCAGCAAATGGCTGAAAGGATCCTTGAGGTCTGCCTCTGCCTGCCAGCTGCCTGTTAGGCTCCCTCAGCGAAAGAGACTCTAGCAGTATGTGAGCGGCACGAGGTAGTTTCACAGTGAGTTGCCAGGACAGAGGAAGTGGTGTTCACCAGGTTGACACAGACCCAAACTTGGTGGCAGTGCTGGGTGTGAGGCCAGTCAGCAAAACTCTCAGTGTACATCTAGGCCAGTCGCCACCTGCCTGGGTCTGTGGACATCTGTGGTATGTCAGGGTCTCAGGGAGTCACCAGGGTGAGGCCAGTAGAGTTCATGAGGCTAAAACAGATTAAGGTTTGGCTGTGTGGAGGGAGGGCTTTGCATAGGAATGGTGGTCGTGGTTGGCTACACAGTGAGAAAATGGTCCTTGTTTCAATGCCACACACCAGTCTCCCCCAGTTTATCTCTGACACCCGGTGAGCCTGCCCAGACCTCCCAGGGAGCCTTCCCTGCACATGGCTGCGGGGCCTCCTGCCCTTTCCTGTGTCTGCCTTTCCTACCTGTCTTGATGTGGCTTCTTCTGTAAATCTTGGTTGTAAGACATCTGCTCAGCTACTCTTCAGTTGGTTTTTCATGTTGATTGTTCTATAATTTGGTTGTAATTTCAGTTTGGTTCTGGGAAGGGAAGAGTGTAACTTCCACCCACTTTGCCTCCTTCTTGGAGCTGCCTGGAATTCTTTTTACTGGCACTCCAGATGCTTCATACAGAGATCAAATGTCCGCGTTGATCAGCTGCGTTCATGGAGAAGGTGGTAGTCATTCTCATATTTCTGGAAGGACTGCTGCTGAACTCACAGAAGATACCTTGAAACAAGTGGATCATTGTTTCATAAATCTCTGCTGTGGTCAGGGCTGCCAGGGTGCTGCGTACGTGGCCTGTTCACAGAGGAGTCCATGCAGAAACCGGAGAGCAATCCCAAATGTTACTGCCGCCTCCTGAAGGTCACTCTTTCAACCTTGTGGAATTTGCTCTTTTGGAAACATGTCTCCCTGTGTGACATTTTCCAGACCTTGGGAAAAATGTTCATTCTTTGTAATCTCATCTCATCATTTGAGAACGGTGCAGAAAGTTTTTTCTACACAAGGTGGAATGCTCATTATAAAGCTGGGGCAGAATAAAGCTAAATTTTGGACAGGTAATCTCAACTGTGAAGTACGTGTGATCCAAAGAAAACGTGGACACGTGAAGCAGCTCAGGTGTTTTTCCTCAGTGCAGTTTTTCTCTCCTGAATTACATGTCTTTTCCTTGTGTAGAATTTCAGAGGAGGTAATGAGATACAAACATATTTGCAAAAAGCTGGCATCTGCCTTGAAAGTGTACTATACAGTAAAACACCAAGCTTTAAAACTCTTTGAAGATAAGCACACAGAAATTTTTGTGAAGTCTATTTACTGTGCAAAATGGAAGGAAATGGACATTTATGAAGAAAAAAAAGAATCAAATTTTGAAGCAGAGTGCCAGGAGAAACAATAAAAAACGCTGGTCTCACGTTGCCCAGAGAACGCAAAATAGCAACGTGTCCTGGCCATCCTCACGGAGACCTGGACACCTGTCCTAATGCAGCGGGTCAAATGCTGTCTTGTTCACTGTCTTGCAGCCATTTTTGCCCCTGGTTTTTCGGAAGAAGTAACTAAATAGAAAATTTTCAACCCTGGAGGCATTTGTAAGCAGTTTGAGTGGATTTCAAAGAAACAGAGGCATGGATAATACTTCATTTGGGGGAATTTATTGTGAAGTGGGATTTTTATGCGACTCTGACAAATTTATCTTTGTGTCTAATACTTTCTCAAAATACTTGTATATTTTTGGCTTCATTTTAGAGAACATCTCTAAATTAAAATTAATAAAAAGGTGTTTTCCATTCACCATGCAAGGATAAATCAACAAATCTGACCATCTTCGTTACAGAACATATACATGCAAAAATAAATTTTGACTAAGTTCTTGACTTTTTTAGATGTTAAGGCTCAATATAGCACATATCGTTATTCATTACTGTAACAAAGCAATATGTAGATATGCTATTTTCTTTTTTCAAAAATACATGAATCAAATACAGGAATCAATTACTTTTTTTTGTATACTCTAATATTTATTTTACTTAAAAATGGCATGATTATTTAGATAGAGTTAAACAGAAGAAAGCCTTCAATGTCTGGATCTTTTTTCTGGCCATTATTATTATTCATGTCGCTTCACTATTAATACTGAAATTTCTTCTGTCACATAGAAGAGGGCGTGTTAAAACGTGGTCCTACCTAGTGTCAGATATACTAACTATACGAAGATATAAGGTAACCATGCTGATGTGAACTCTAATCTGTTCACTCTGTGCTGTCTGCGAACTTCCAGGGCACGACAGCGAGCCTCTCTTGTGTCTTCCTGTACTGGCCTGTTTGAGGGGAGCTCTTGGTAGGGGACCTCTGCCTGTCCGAACACTTTCAGACCAGACAAATGTGGTGTTTGGTAGTCTCTAACGTTGCATGATACTGGATGTGAAGTGATTTGAGAACGGGTGTGTTCCAAATCCATGACAATTATTCGAGAAGTATTTTCGGTAACATTTGCCAGTGTTTAGAAATAGCTGGTTTTTTTTTGTTTCTAAGACAAAAAATTATTCTGGAAAATCTTGTGATTTTTATGACAGCTTTTTAAGTGTTTGATTACAAACAACTCAGAAGTAAAACTCAGTTTGTAAATTCACGATTCATTACATCATCATCTGCTCAGTCTGCCAGGAGAAAAGAATTTGAGAAGTGCACTGTTTACTTATCAGTCACTCACCTCTTTAGCCCTTTGGTTCAGGAACTCCTAACTCCTGCCTAGAAAATCCGTTCAGCTATCCTGTTCTTTTTGGGGGGGGGGGTAAAATTTTTGTTATTGGAAAACAAATAGACAACTTGGAATGGATTTGAGGCAAATTATGCCATCAGCAGATTTTCTTTAAGTGGCTAAACAAAGTTTAAAGAGCAAGTAACAATAAAAGAAAATGTTTCTGGTACAGGACCAGCCATACAAAAAAATAGCGTGTGCGTACCTGGATAACACACCGTTTTTGCAGTTGTGCAACTTTTGAGTACATGTTGGCTGTCCGTCGTCCACGCGAAGTTACAGCTCCACACTTCAACGGCATGCTGACAGTTCCTAAGGAAAACTACTTAAAAACAGGCACAGCCCAGACGCCCCCTCATTTGACCAGCTCCACCTGAGTTTAGATGTGCAGAAGGGCTTAGATATACCCAGAGTAAGCCCCGTGCAACATGTTACTTGATCGATTTTCTAAAATAATGTTTCAAGACCATGACAATAAGGGAAGAAAACATGGAGAAATGAATTCCTAATTCTATATAATGCATATTTTTTTGACAGTAGGGGAAACCTTTTACAGAGAAGTTAGAAACAAAGAAAAGGCAAATAAACAATTTTGTACAAGAAATCGAACACATCTTGTTCTTTTTAAGTTAATCTATTTTAAAAATAAAATCACGAAGTTAATTAAAAAAAAACTCATCCATTGAGTTGGTAATAGAACCTTAAACTATAGAAAAATTTGGAAATTTAAAAAATTTAAAATTCACACTGCTTACCTTACATATTTAGGTTCTTTGCTACATTTTTATTTGCTTTCAGACAGTAATTTACTTTGTTGGACTGTTTAAAATATTTTTGTGCTTGCAAGAAGACAATATATTCAGTCTGGATGTAAAGATGTGGTACTTGAGGGTCTTTTCACAAAACCTCTTTGAGAGCTCATTATTTTCTCTGCAGTGAAATACCTGTTGCAGAGGAAGGCTTTTATGTTACCCATCAAGACTGCCCAGGGACATGAAGAATTACTGACACTAATCATAGGCGCACAGCCTTTAACCTGTCAGAGAATGCCCAGGGGGAGAGGCGGCGGCCAGTCACTGTCTCTCCTTTGAGGTGCTCTCAGGTGATTAGGGCTCACTTTATCTGGGGTATAAAATTGTTATTGCAGGATTGGGAGGTAGGGCTACCTGTCTTTTCGTGACAATATTTGCAGAGAAAAGAAAAAAAAAACACGTTGGAAGATATGTTTTATTGTTAATACCATGCATTGCATTAATCGAGAAAATAATGAGTACCACTTTCTAGATTTGTGATTCTCAAAATTTTTCGGACTCAGAACCACCTTACATTTGTGAAAATTATTGGGAGCCCCAAAGTGCATTTGTTTATGAGTGTAAATATGAAAACTGAGAATTAAATATTTACTCATTGCAAATCACAGTAATAACTCCATGACATGTTCCTGTCTGAGCTATTTTATGTAAATAAACATATTTACAAAACAGAAGTTTAGTGAGAATAATGACATTGTTTTTACATGTTTGTGAACTTCTTTAATGTCTTGCGGCATAGAAGACATCTGGATTCTCATCCGCTTCTGCATTCAACTTGCATTGAAACATACAAAGAAAATCTGACTTGACATAGATAATGTAGTTGAAAAAGAGGAGTATTTTAGTAGCCTTTTCAACTACATGCGCTAGAAACTTACCAAGTGGTAGTTTTTTAAACGTTAGTTGTGATGTGGGATCTGAAGCCATTTCAATGAACCCTTCTTACTCTGTTACATTAACTTCTATTTGTAGATCTTGCACCCTTAAGGGATCTTTTAAAAAAAAATTTTTCTGCCCTGGCTGGTGTGGCTCAATGGATTGAGCATCAGACTGCAAAGCAAAGGGTTACCTGTTTGATTCCCAGTCAGGGCACATGCCTGGGCTGCAGGCCAGGTCCCCAGTAGGGGGTGCGCAAGGGGCAACCACACATTGATGTTTCTCTCCCTCTCTTTCTCCCTTCCCTTCTCTCTAAAAAAATAAATAAAATATTAAAAAAAATTTTTTTTCTTTATTTACTGAAGAGAGAGGGAAAGGGAGGGAGAAAGAAGGGAGAGAAACATCGATGTGCCAGAGAAACATCAGTTGGTTGCCTCTTGCATGCCCCCACCTGGGGGGACTGGGTCTGCAATCCAGGGCTGTGCCCTCACTGGGAGTCAAACTGGCGACCTCTCAGTTTGCAGGCCAGCACTCAATCCACTGAGCCACACCAGCCCGGGCCCTTAAGGGATCTTTTCCCCATGTGCGATATTGTAATATAATGCATTGATTATTTGAAAAATGTTGGTGTACTGAGAGTTCCAATTGTTGAAACATTTCATAATATGATATCACATTCAGAAGATTCTCTGATATATCAGTTTTGGAGCTTTCCCAGCATTTTTAGATGTAGACAGTGTAGCTACAGGCTGAAAATGTTAATTTTGTAATCCCAATTTTAGATAACAGTTCATTCTAAAATTAGGAAAAAGTATATTATAAATTGTCTGTTAGAATAAGATAAAGTTTATTAAACTCAGTTTTAATGAACATGAAAATTTGTTTTTATCTGAAAACTTAATGTTTTTGTGAAATGAGTTAAAAGGTACCGATCCTTTTGTGTTTCTGTGTAGGTTGCAAGGAAAAGTTTGGGATTCAAATCAGAATTTATTGAACAATGATGAAGTTACAGAGATTATAGCAGGAGTACCCAGAGACAGCTAGTCAGAGCACAGTAGAAGTCCTGAGTTATCTCTGAAAACAAACATCTTCATATCCTAACCTCTGCTGTGCAACTAGAGCACACCGGAATATACAAGCACACATTCTATTAATTATCAGAGCGATGATGCCATCACACATCGTGTAGCTTCTGGAAAATTCCACTGTACCATCAAAAGAGGGAGAGGGAAAAAGGCAAAAAGGCAAAGTTTTAGCATTACTGTGAAAACAGTTTTAAATTCAAGGACCTCTTGAAAGGTAGCCCCCTGGCCACACTTACAGAATTGCTGTTCTAGTTGTTTGAATCCACCTTTAAGGTGTTTTAGAAGTTACCTCTGCAAGTCACTGTGCATTTTTCCACTTTGCAACCCTAAAACAGGTGTGGTAATTCCATGTCTTGATCCTCCTCATGTAGGCCTTATCCTGTGTCTTCTCATAAAATTAACTCCGCTATGTTTCGTCATGCCGTATTAATGAGGGCAAGGGTCAGAAAATGGAAGAATGTCCTCCTCAGACTATTCCAGAAAATTCAAGAGGAGGAAAGGCTTCTGAGCTCTTTTTTATGAGGCCAACATGATCCTAATTCCAAAAACCAGATAAAAACACAACAAAGAA
>VMDR010004067.1:0-64338 GCA_007922815.1 Macrotus californicus | reverse complement strand
GAACACTTCCAAACTAATTTAATGAGACTAGCATTACCCTGATACCAAAGCCAGACAAAGATACAATGCAGAAAACTATACTTGAACAATGATTTTTTAAAAAAGAAAAAAGAAAACTACATCCCAATATCCCTGACGAATATTTGTGGGAAAATCCTCAAAAATAATAACAAACTGAATTCAACTGCACAGTAAAGGGATCATTCACCATGACCCAGTGAGATTTATCCCAGGAATGCAAGGATGGTCCAGCATATGCAAATCAGGAAGTGAAATATACTACTGTAACAGAAGGAAAGACAAAAATCACTTGGTCATCTCAATTATGCAGGAAAAAAAGCATTTGCCAAAATTCAACACATTTTCATGATCAAAACACTCAACAAATTATGAATAGAAGAAAATATAATAAAGGGCATATATGAAAAGCCCATAGTGAACATCATACTTGATGATGAAAAATTGAAAGTTTTTCCTCTAAGATCAGGAACAAAACAAGGATGCCCACTCTTGCCCATTTTACTCAATCTAATACTGGAAGCCCTAGCTAGAGCAAATCAGTAAGAAAAAAAAATAAGAGGCACCCAAATTGGAACAGAAGAGGTATAATTTCCTCTGTTCTTAGAAAAAAATATCCTATAACAGGGATGAAGGTTGAGGACATTGCACTAAGTGATATAAGCCAATCACAAAGAGACAAATACATATTAATGATTTCACTTATATGAGGCACCTAGAATAGTCAAATTCATAGAAAGAAAAAGTAGACTGGTGGTTGCCAAGAGTTGGGGGAGGGGTGGAATGGGCAGTTATAGTTCAACGAACATAGAGTTTCAGTCATGCATGAAGGAAAAGTTCTAAATATCCGTAGTACAACCATGTGCATGTAGTTAACATTACTGTTGTGCACAGTTAAAATTATTAAGGTAGCATTATGTTATTGATTTTTACACAATAAAAAATAATGACTACTTTGGTGGGAATAGGCATGGAGGTGGTAAAGAGGTAGGGCTTCAAGAATGGTAGATTCCTGGGTTCTTTTTCCTGTAGATATTTTACTGAGAGGTCTTCTGTAGCCTTTATCCAGTAGTTGCAAAATCAGTCGTTGAGCACACATAGGGTCTTATTTCATGTGGCTGGTGTGCAGCCCTAATACCATGTCTTCATTTCACCACCAGCATATTTATTAGCCCTGGTGGCTTCACACTTTCTTACCACCTCCACCCCATTTATAATCCACATGTACTGGGTACTCTCCACTTGCCATTCCCCAGCACTTGTGCACACTTCCCTGTCCCACCCAGGAAGCCTGAAGGCTGACCTTGATGGAATGCATCACCCAGCGTCTTTGGCCCTCTGGTTTTTTGTTGGATTTGGCCAATAGAGGTACCATTAAGCAACTGAAGGGGAGGGGCAAGAAGCCACATGTTTACTCTCTGGCCCCCTCCCTGCTACACAACACTGACAGTGTCTGCGTTTTCTGGCCAAGTGCACAGCTCCTTTCAGACAGCCCCTCCCTGACAGTGACAACTCTTGCCAAGTTCCCATTCCCACCCCTCACCCATCGTGAGAGGCAGTGGCTTCCCACTAATCTGGGCCACAACACCTCACCAACCCTTTTATCCTACCTGCACCTTTGTAAACACCTCCTCATTAAGCTCTCTGGAACTAGATCTGCACACACCATCCATTTTCTGCAAGGCCCTGACCAATCTTCCACTGTTAGCATAAACAGAGCACCGAGCCACTCCAACTGAGAATTTGAGTTGTAAGCAACAACAACTTTTTTCCTATGTTCATGGAGCAAGCAGCATGCTAGAACCAACATCTGTCTCCACATGGCAGACGAAGCTTCCTAACTCATCTATCCCATCATTTCCAATCAGCAGTATGAAAGCTTGTGCTGAAGACAAATGTCTGTGTCGTGAAATCCTGCCACAGAGGACTGAGTCTGCATCAGGGAAGAAGAACAAGGTGGCAGACATGGGCAGCAGCCTTGCTAAAGGGAGCCAGCCTTCAGCACATGGTGTCAGGGGGTCAGAAGCAATTGTGAGGGGTTAATTTGGGTTGTTCTGAATGGCCGACCCCAAGAAAATATGGTTCAGGATGGGTGATGCACACAAGCAATGGGGCAGCAGAAGATTCTCATGGTGATTAATGAAAGTCTTGGCCTCTGACTTCCTTAAACTCACAAAGAAAATTAAATTTTCTACCAGATATCTGCTCTGACTGGGGCCAGAGAAGCCTGTTGTTTATCCCTTAGGATGCAGGCAGGGAAAAGAGTGATCTTGAGAAAACGCAATGACCTGGGTGTCCAGGAGTGCCTCCCCTTTTTCTCCAACAGCCAAGCCTCATCGGCTAAACTGCACTGGAGGAAGGGAAGACCCGTGACCTGTGCAGAGCCTCCTGCCACATGCTGGGCACTTTGCACACTTTGTCTCATTTGGGATGACTTTCCATATAACCCTGCAGGTCAGCTATAGGCAGAGGGAGCCTTCCTGAGGAAACAAGTCAAGAGACAAAGCCACTCTAATTAATAGTCCAGGGTCATAGAATATTATTCTACCTTTCTTAACCCATTTATCAAAACAGAGCAAGGGAAAAAGAAAACAGAGCAAGGGGACTTGGTGGGGGAAGGGGGTAAGGCATAAACAAGTGAAGCACAGATGTTGAATGGGGTGAAACTGTTCTGTATGAAACCATAAAGGTGGGTATATGTGTTTATGCATTTGTCGAAACTCATAGTGCAACACAAAGAGTAAAATGTAATGTAAATTACTGATTATATTTAATAGTAATGGATCAATATTGAGTCATTGATTGTAACAAATGTCCCATATGAATGCAAGATAATAGGGGAACTGTGTTTGCAGTGAGGGTGGGGTATTGAGGAATGAATATATAGAACTATCTTCTCAATTATTCTGTAAATCTAGAACTGTACTAAAAAAGCAAAGCCTATTAATTATTAAAAATTATAATAATCATCTCACTGAGCACCTCCCCTTTCTATTGCTTTGGAGTGCATCTGGCCTTTTTCACAATGGGGGTAGAGTTGGCCCTTTGTATCTACTGGTTCCTTATCTGCAGATTCAACCAATCAATCAGTCCATAGTTGGTCAAATCTAAGAATGAGGAACCTGTGGACTTGGAGGGCTGCCTAAGAGACTTGAACATCCCTGGGTTTTGGAATCACAGGGTACCTGGAATTGATCCCTTGTAGACACCAAAGGGTAACTGTATAGGCAGTCTTGTAACTGGGACTATTAAGCTGGTCTGTACATGCTGGACATGGGGGATGGCCCAACACTAAGTGTCCAGCTGCAACTAGGTGTCCCAGGATCCTAAGAGCTCAGTGGGAAAAGAGGGGAAGAAACCTCCTGGTTAACCATCTGTGAATAAAGGATGAAGGTCATAGTGGCAGGAGGATTTCTTCCTGGTAATACTCTTAGCAGGTGACAGAAATTAGGAAGACCTATGTGATGCTCCTGTGGTCATGCTTGGCTTTGTTGTTTAATTTATAGGGGCTGCATTCACGAGTGATGTGTCTGAGGCTGGGAGCAGATAAGTGTGTCCAGACTCTCATAAGGTAAGTTATCATGGTATTAGAAAAAAAAACCTTAAGATTCTGAGAGCCAGGACTGCTTCTGGGTTTTGTATGATATTCCAGGAACCCAAGAAGTCTGGTTCTCTCAAGAGTGTTGGGTTACCTTGGGTTCTCAGGAGGCAGAGGCTCAGGTGCAGGGAGTTTATCAGAGGGGTGATCCCAGGAAGCAGAAGTAAGAGGGTGAGGAGAGACAGGCCAGGGAGGAGAAACCAACATAGGCGGGATAACAGGACTTGTATAAAAGGGCTTGAGAGCTGGCAACTGGCAGACAGCAACCAAAACTCTCTGCAAAATATCAAAACTAGTGGGACAAGGCCACTTATGGTTGAACGCGACCAAAGCTGGGCCATCCCATAGTCACGACGGAACACAAAGACAAAGACACTGTAAAAGCACAAAAATAGCCTAACATCCATTTCTTCCTAACACAGTGAGTCCATTTAGATAGAAATGATTAAAGTACCCAGTCATCAAATTACCCCAAATTCAGCACCCAATTTAGGAAGAAAAAAAAACCACCAAAACCCTGACTTCCTCCAGATCCTTTAAAAATCACGTAGCACAAGCTAAAAGAGACCACAGTATGTTCTCCTGTTGCAATGAACAATTGACCTCATTTTGATTGACTTCAGGTAAGGTGCTGTGGGCCTTGGCTGATGGAATTGATACCTTCAGAGGTGTATTTGTGAGTTCATTAGCATGACAGGTGACGGGAACTGAGTCCCACTGTGGACACCACAGAACTGTAGAGCACACATCTCAGAACTATACCACCAGAGGATGGAGACTAAAGAATTACTGGTAGAGTCCCATTCCTCCAAACTTGAGAATCATCCCTTGGGTGTGAACTCCTCTGCATTGTTGGATTGTGCATGGGTGAGGGTGACCAACCTTCCACAGCTTCAGAGGGATCTCAGGGACAGCAGAGAGAGAGACACCTGGAGGTGTGCTCTCCAATGTGCTCATCGCGGGGCTCTAGTGAAGTATATGGAATTGTCTACCAGAGACGTGTGGGTACCAGGTGGTCCAAGGGGGGATGGTGCATCGCACATTGTACCACTCGAGATAATCCTCTTTTTACCGAGGCAGGAATGGAAACTCAAAAAGTTTAGAAAGGTTGAACTGGGGTCACATGGCCATTTTCTCAATGTTAAAAAACAATAGTGTTTACATCTTTTTCTGGATGTATTTTATGATCTTATAAACAAAAGAGAATTTATTAAGTCATATTTTTTATTATATTAAATAGCAGACCAGGGCTTGGAGATTACCTGCAACTGCAGACCATCGTGAGGAATGTGCAGGATCCTGGGGAGCAGTGGTTTGCAAACTCCTGGTTGTGGAACACTTTTCTTCTTTAGATGAAATCTGATGGGGAACATGGAGCAGAGGCTCAGAGCCTCCCCTACTTGGGACAACTTCATGGCCTCAGTCAGCTTCTGAGGCTTCTCCATGAATGCCCAAACTCTAAAGAGCACAGGAGTAAGTCCAAATAAAAGACAGAATACTGGAGACTTGAGTGCCTACACCAGCCTGACCTCCATCAACTTGTTACGCAGAGTTAGTCATGTCACTTACCTTGGCCCTGAGATTCCAGTTCCTCTCTTATATGACAGGGGTACCCCATTTACCAGCCAACAGTTGAGGGCTAAGTGGCCTGATAAACAGCCAACCCTGCTGACATCATTCACAACTGACCTCATTCATTCTCCAAGTACAAAGTCAACTGGTTGATCCTCACCATGTCTCAATGGCCCGCTGTGGCACCCACCCTCCTTTATTATTCACGTGTTGAAACCCGGTGTCTCATGCCCCATGACTATCATAACAATAGATACATAGCTAAAAATGGAGACAAGGCAAAAGCAAATCCTCTAGCTCTTATTTGCAATCTCCCTTGGGAACAGAAGAAAGCATGCAGAGCTATGTGATTGAGTGCAAATATACAGAACAGAAATGAGAGGGTTTTAGGAGCCCAGAGATCCATGGAGGATGGAAAAGGTGAAGGAAGTTAGGAAGGAAAGGAAAGGAAAGGAAAGGAAAGGAAAGGAAAGGAAAGGAAAAGAGAAGAGAAGGGAAGGGAAGGGAAAGGAGAAATACAAAGAAGTAAGAAGGAAAAGAAAAGAAAGAAAGAGAGAAAGAAAAGATAAAGGACAGGGAACCCATCACCAAGCTGTTACCTGTGTTAAAGGGTGAAATGATGTGCCATCTGGGATTGGCTTTCAAATTCTCCAAGAGAAGCAAAAGTGGGAGGATAGATGAAACAAGATGGAAAAATGTTGCTAATTTAAAGCTGGGTCCTGGGCACGTGGAGGTGCATTTCTTCTCTGAAGTGTCCTATGTGTAAAGTGTCCCGTTAGGGCAGGGCGGCACTGGGTTTTTAAGCACATTATGTGCTGTGCCTATCTTCAACACTTTGCGCGTCATCATGTTAAACCTTTTAAAAAGCCGATTCATTTTACAGATGAAGAATCTAAGAGTCAAAGTAATGAAGTCATTTACCCAAAGAGGGCTGGAGCCAGGAGTTCCCAGAGCTCTCTGACCTGAAGAAAGGCCTTGTGAAATCCAGCTGGATTTGACCTTGACTTCTCAGGAAGGCAAAGCCATTCCAGCAACAGGAACAAACCTCCTAAGATAAGCCCTCCAGGACGGGACCAACACTATGAGGAAATGGTTTTGCAACTCATAAAATGTATTTTATTATCCCGTTAAAACAACTGTCTTAACCCCGCGTAACAAAAGTGATTAGACTGACAATCGGGTATCGAAATAGAGGACTGATTCATCTGAGGTGTCCAGGGTGATGAAGACTAGAAACCCACCGGTGGCTTGCTCTGTCTCCACCATGCCCTGATTCCAAAGTGAGAGTAAAGGGGAGAGGGAACCCAGACAGCAGAATCAGCACAAGCTCTCACTCTGCCCAGATTTTGGGAAACTAACTTCCTTTTTCCTTTCTCACTCCCAGCTCCTGGTATAAACATATTTACTGAGCACACCCACTGCATGCTGGGCGCCATGCAGACTGGATGTGGGCCTGCAGAGGTACAGTAGATCAGACAGACCTCCAAGGGCTCCAAGCCCAGCATCCAGGAAAGGTGGGTGACCATCTAAGCTCAGAGGGGGAGGTCTGCCTGGGGTGGGGCTGCTCAGAGGAAGCTGAGTGTACATTCCACCATGAAGCAGAGTACGGTTTTAGCAAACAAAAACTCAGCGGATTACCCAGGCAAAGGTGGACATGTTTAAGATGTGTTTGGCAGGGGGGAGTGGATGAGGGAATTGGGTAGGGGGAGGCTATAAGAAGTTACAGAGGAAGGTGAAGGAAAGAGTTCTTTAGACTTGAGTGCTAGACTTGGGAGCCACTGATGCTTTCTGAACAGGGCAGAATGTGAAGGGGCAGTTCTTGACTCCACCCTTTCCCATGTGACTTTGCAGTTCCCCCATATAATTCCCATCCCTGGACTTCAGGCTCAGCTATAAAACTTGCTTTGGCCACAGGGATCCTAGCAGATGTGGTATGAAGCTGGCATTTGCAGTGGGGAATTCCTCTTGGCCCTCTCCCATTGTTATGACATAGGCAGGCCCTGAAGAGGAGATTGGTACAGGAAAGATGAGACACAGCGCTGGAGAGACTCCCAGACGTGCAGTGAGAAGTGGAGTGTCCCAGACAACGCAGTCAAAGCAGAACCACCCAATCAGGCCTGACTTAGATCAGTCCACCTCCAGCCAACTCCTGATGCGTGAACTTTCCACCTGAGATCAACAGGGGCATATAGCTGACCTGCAGATGCATGAGCTGAATGAACGCTTTTTGTTGTATGCCACCGAGATTTTTTTGTGTGCTTACTTGTTACATATCCATAGCTTACTAACACACTCATCGTATTTCTCTCTCCAAAAAAATCAGGGAATTTTGACAAGGAAGGTAATCAATTTGTGGACAATCAAGGCCACCTGTGAAGCTAAAGCTAGAGAGTACTTCTCTCTTCTTCTCATGGAAGACAGGGCAGGACAGTGCTGGAAACAATTACGGAAAAGGCACAGTTCTGGGTAAGATAATATGCACTCATTCCTCCCACGTGTGTCTTCCTAACCTTCCAGAAGAAACAGTACTTTTTCCTAGAAGTTAAGAATATTCTAGAGGGTCCTGGGAAACTTTTAGCCAATCCTGGGGAGGTGGCAAGCAAACTGTTCTAGAAAAGTAAATATTAAAACTCCCAAAACTTTAGACTCTCTCACACACACACAAACTCCAAAGCTAAATATTTTAAGATTTTGCAGTGTGCAGAAATAAAAACACATTCTCGTCCTAGAAAGAGAATTGTTTTGTATAACAAATTGATCTTCTTCAACATATAAAAACGTAACATTTCTGAAGCCATAACCAAGAGGGTGTCTTGGGCATGTGCAATGCAATTTAGTTCTCTGATTTTAAAATGTTGGCTGACCCTTAACAATTTTCAAAGGTTACAGTGGTCTAGGCCTCGCAACTGTCAGCAACTCTGTTATTAGAAAAAAAAATTGTACAATTTGAACATTTCAGTCCGAGATCTTATCTCCTCTTCATGACAGCTGGTCCTGCCAAGCTTGGGCTAAGCAGCTCTGAACGTTTATTGCTTCCCTAAGCCAGGAATTAGGGCTGGTAGCTGTTGAGAGAGAGACAGTTAGTTGTCCCCAAAACTGACATTCAAATTCTAACAAACGTTCTCTTTCCCACAGATCAAAATTCAGGCAGAAATGGACTCAGACTGCTTTGTAGCCTCACCTGGGCGCACAGCTGCCAGCTGGCCCCATGCCCAGCCCACCACCCCTCAGAGGTTGGGGTCCGGCCAACGCTGCCCAGCTGGTGTCCTGCTTTACCCTGAAGACATGCTCCCCCTGCCGAAGCCGCCCATCTGATGAATCGGGACACTTCAAGCAGCAATATGGCACTTCTCATCTTTAGGGCATTTTTTCCAGTCTTTTAGAGCATCGATAGCCACATGGATCTTATCAAAGTGTAAAGGCACCCCTTTTAGCCATCATAAAAGTGTGGCCTGACTGGTGTGGCTCAGTTGGTTGGGCATGATCCTGCAAAGAAGTTCCCAGTCAGGGCACATTCCTTGTTGCAGGTTCGGTCCGAGATCAGGGTGCGTACAAGAGGCAACTGATTGATGTTTCTCTCTAATGTCAATGTTTCTTTTTCTCTCTTTCTCACTCCCTTCCTGTCTCTCTAAAAATAAATAAAATCTTTTTGTGAAAGGTGTGCATAAGACCCTCCCACAGTCTCCCCCTGTCCTTCAGCATCATTTGGCATCTGAGCTTTTTCCCATAACAACCCATCCTCTGACCGCCTAACAGCCTCAGCTCACCCCTGCCCCCATCCTTGGTCCAAGATGCAGCCCATCGCTGGGCCTCACCCTGACCCCTGGGATGGGGTGAAGCTGCACCGGGGAGACAGTGAGGCACAGGGGCAGGGCTGCCCCCTCTATCGCTTATCCATGGAGTTCTCATTGCCATAAGCAAGAACATCGTGCTGCAGTGACACAATCCTTATTCTGTCAGAAAGCAATATCCCATTTCGAGAGGCTGAACCTAGCAGGGCAGAAAATGAGAAAGATACGAAACCCAGATTGTCACGGAAAGCATTTATCAGAAGCCAGTACAACTCACATCCCGCGGGTACAGGATAAGGAAGCAGAAGCCAGGCCTTGGGAAACTCAGGTCACTCCCTGATTAGAAAGCTAAGCCCCCCAGGCCCAGCCACAGCGCCCTGGGTACAAGGACAGATTTCCTGAAAGTCTCTGCCTCTCCTGGGAGAAGCCGAACGATTTGTTGCTCACTGCGCCATCTGGTGGCTCCTTGAGGATGTGCCAGCCTGTGCAGCCGAAAGGCACCAGCAAAATCGCAACCGAAAGGGTTCAGAAAAGTTAGTTTCTCTTTGCCTTTAATTCTTTCTTCCACCTGCTCACTCTTGTTTAATGGTCAAGATTTTTTTGGTCCCCCCCAAAAAATGAGCATGATGGGGAGAAATTCGCCAAACTCCTGGTCAATTTGGAATAAAGCAATTTACTCCCTTGCTGGGGGACATCCAATCAGCCAGGAGCAGCTGGAATGTGCTTGCCCACGGGGGCATGCAGCATTGTGTGTGGCTGTCTGCCCCCACCCTCCCCCTCAATGGTTTGGAAAGAGCAGGGAAAGAGGACAGGGGAAGGCCTTACCTGGCTGCCCCTGACACAGCGGCGTCACCTCACCTCGCTGCCCTCAGCCCAGAACGAATATCTATGACTGCCAAATTACTCAGGGGGCAGTGGCACAACTCAGAAGCCTTTCTTGATGTTTTCCAGTCCTCTTTCAAATTAATGCTCATCTCACTGTTTACTAAATGCCACGAGGAGGCAATGTCCAGCTCGTCCCAAAAAACCTTACTGCAAACACAAGAATAATAAGGGAAGGACAACTGAGCAGTCACACCCCTGAAGGCAGATGCTCTGAGGGGACTGAGGCTGCAGCCAGGTGTTCTTTCAGCTCAGCCCCATGCAGGACGTGACTATTTCCAGGTCCAAGTACCCACTAGGGGTCCTGCCACGATGTTTCTGATCATACCAGAGAAATCACAGCAGACCAAGGGGACACAGGCCTCCAGGAGATACTAGGGTCAGGGGACTAGACTGAATGACCCACAGTTCCCAGCCTTACAAAAAATTTGGGTGCTCCAAGCTGGCACTGGACAGGCCCAAGAGGCTGGGACAAAAGATGTGTCACGGCATTCACTGGTGTGGACCCATGACGGGGGACTGTGGAGGCCTCCCCTTTGCCTAATCTCCGGAAAGACCCCAGGACCTTGGCACACACCCAGGGTGGAAAGCTACCCATAGGAATACCTGAGGTGGAATTTCCTGTCGACGCCGCAGAATGAGCATTAGAAAATAAAGAGAGGTGACCCTGCCTGCACACCCCAGGTTAGAGACGCAGATTCACAGTGTCCCAGCCACATGCGCAGGAGCAGGCTTTGCAGACACAGGCCACTAGAATTGGAGAGACCCAGGAGGAACTATAAAATGCAGACTGAAGACAAAAAGCCAGAATTATGGAGTTAAATCCCAACCATTTAAAGCCTGAAGCCACACACTGTCTCTGTAGACGGGCCTGGTGCCTGACCACGTTGGTGAAATGTGACTTCCGGATCCTTAGTGAAGACGCTCTGGAAGCCTAAATCAGAGCCTGTGATTCACAGCTATAGCTCTTGAGTGGTCGGTCACCTTGTCACTTAAGATCTCAATAAGAATCACCTGAACATCCTCTCCCAGGAGCTGCAGGAAGTCCCCTGGAATTCTAGGGAGCCTCTGTGGGAGGAAGACCGTTCACAGGAAACCAGAGAGAGCAGCAATCCTTCCCTGGAGAACTGGCCGGACCTCAGAGATGCCGGTCTCTCTCCCTCTCCTGACAGGCCTCGACAGGCTGACTTTCTTTCCTTCGGATACAAATTATTTTACTCCATCCCCCTAAAGACTCAGATCTGTAGTCAGTTCAGTTCTCAAAAAGCAGTTAACATGATTATCAAAGTTCATCAAGCTGAACACTGAAGAGCAGGGCATTCTATTGTGTGCTAAGTAGCCCTGGACTTAAAAAAAGCAATACTTGCTCTAGTTGTTCATAAAGTCTGAAAACAGAGGCAGATACACATGTCATCAAAGACATCTTCAATTTGTAAAAAGTGATGTTTTCACACTGTGGGACAGCCCATATTTGGGTTAGCTTAATGAAGACTGAACATATAGTATAATATTCCCATTCTATAGAGTGTGGGCTCAAACATTCCCACCACGAGGAGTCACCTGGGCGAGACAGACCCAGGAGGGCAGCCCCCAACACGGTGACAGAATGGCAGCAAACAGAATTGGCTCCATGGTGGGGGAAATATTCTTTATGTTTTTTTCTCTTAAACTGGATTGGGAAAAATAAGATCTAAGCTCTATTGCCATCCACTGTGCTTCCTGGAGCAAGCTTACACGCCCTCCCTGGGCAGTGGGTGTTCAACTGTAAAAGGAGCAAGAGAAACAAGCAGATCTGCATCTGAAGTGTCATGATTCACTCTGTAGTTGAGCCATCCGAGAGCACTCAGGTGACCTTCACCGTAAATCACAGAAGCGAGGCATCCTACAAAGTGACCATCCACAGGCAGATGCTGCTATCCCCAGCTGCTAGACAGAAAATCAAAAACTACACAGCAAACAGAACGGGAACTGCCTTAGGGCCTGCACACCACGGAAGAGAAATGCATGCTGGGTGTCCCTGTCTAAGGGTAAGATGGCCACAATTGCACTTTTGGAGACTCCTTAGAATGACCGGTCGAAGACCAGAACACAGAGGTCTCTCAGCCCTGTACAGAACTAGAATTAACCCTCCGGCCACCAGGTGTAAGCTCTGGAGCACACCAGCTTGGAAAAGCCGACCAGAGGTGGCTGCACTCCGGAGGTGGGTATGAACGTCTCCCCGCAAAGCATCAGCTGCTAGGCTGGGGCCAGCACCACTTTCACAGTCCCGGGCAAAAAAAAATAAAAAATAAAATCAACAACCAGGATGCAGCTCAGGGATTAAAACCGCAGCCCAGTCACCGGCCTGTGCTGCTATTGGGCTAAATTTGGCTGGCTCCACCCAGAGAAGGTCACTGCAGAGGGGGTGTTTTCAAAAGATTAAAAAACAGTAAACACGCCGCAATGCAACACCAGTAAATTGTATCCCAAGCTGAGCGACGCACCTAGTACTCACTGCGGGCCCCATTGTGATTACAAGTGCCAACAGCACCACCTGCTGCCCAGACCGTGAAAAGTCTGGCTTCTTTCTCTCTTCAACACCATGAGCACACACTGCTTTCATCTGGTGGGGCTCGCCCCAGGTGAGCATGCTGAGGATCCCAAGTGCTCTCCAAGACTTGTGAGCTGTTTGCACGTGTTTTTGTTTTCATGATAACCTAACAAACTTAATACTAACAGATGCCAGATCACCCGGATGATGAAGCAAAGGAGAGTCCTCAAACCAGGTGCCAGGCCTGCCTTTACTTTGTATTTGTTGGGATATGACCAGGAGGTTGAGCCAAGTGCTGGGATTTTAATTTCAGCATGTTAATGAAACAGCAGGGGTGAACTAACTTCTCGGGGAAGCACTTAGACCGTGTGGGAGCCAAAGGATTCGGCCATGAGTTCCACAGTGATCGCAGGCAAGTGGAGAGAATCCAGTAACCACAGGGCACGTGGTATCAGCACGCCTAACCTAATGGCATCAGAGACCGAACTACAGGAAGCGTGTGTTCCCTGCAAAGACCGTGCGGTGGAGGCAAAACAGCATCCCTCCCACTGAGTCGGTACAGACTACTGATGCAGCTGTTTTGAAGTTCATCTGTCATTTTGTTTTATTTCACGGTTCAGTATGAATTGTAAGGATAAGAGATGTATATCTAGCAGTGTTTGAAACACTTAAATTACCTCATAAAATAATTTACCTCTAAGTTCTTTTAACCTGTCTCCCTATTTCTATCCCCCCTTATGTACACCTAGTGTTATTTGTTGAAGAGATGAATAAATTATTTCAACAGAGGATTTTCTAGAATTTTCTTCCTCTAGAAGGGGTCCTATATGTGAAACTCAGTATTAGTCAGGTGTTGGCTTCAATTGTGGTGTGCTGTGTAAAAAACCACCCCAGAATGTCAATGGCTTACAGCTGCGTGTTCTTCGCACCTGCAGGTGTGAAGGTCAGTTAGGGTCACTCTGCGTCCACCTGCAGGCCAGGATCAGGTATGCTCCACGAGTCCCTCATCTTCGAGCCAGGGCGTGCTCCTTGCGTGGCAGGTGGTAGAGCACAAGATGCCAAGCTAAAGAGGCAAACACGTTAAAACCACTGCTCCCATCATACTTGTCCATGTTCTATTGGCCAAAGCCAGTCACATGGTCAACACCGATGGAGTAAGGAAGCACAGTCCTCTCACGGAGGTTGCGTGAAGCCAGGACGTGGGTGAGGAGAGAAGGTGGCGTTGTGGACAGACCATACAATCTGTCACAGACCACATTCTAGAAACACTGCCTTTAAGGAAATGGGTCATGTATAGTCCCAGTACTCCTTAAAAAAATATAGAGCCTGTAATCCCAGTGGCAATTGAGTCTATACATTTTACTCTCACCTCTCATTTCTGAAATCTCCATCAAAATAACTAAATGACCCTGGGGTCACAAATTCTAAGTCATAATAGGAAACCACAGAGGGTAGAAACCATATGCCCCAAAATTTTCCAATTGAAATGGCAAACAAAGGGCACCCTGGAAGAAGTGCCCGCCTTTCTACCGCCAGCTGAACTCCTAAGAAGGGCCCAGGTGGAAAATACGTCATCGGATCCCAGGATCCCATCAGCTCTAAACCAAAGTGGCTCGAGGTGGGGGTGGGGGCCTTGCAGCCAGCCAAACACAAAATCCTACAGGAATGGCCCTTCAGCTGCTGCCAAGGCCCGATGGAACGGGGTCCTCAGCAGGGTGACCTCATTTCTCCTCAGAGCCCACCCGTGCATCGTGCATGTGGATAGTGAGCTGCATGGTACCTGGGGCCTGCTAAGAATGCCCCCGGCTGTGGGTGGCTGGGCTGGGCTGGTTGGTGAGGGGACCTTGATTTCCTGGAAGCTTTGGTCTGCTGAGACAGACATGGAGGGGAAAGCACCCAACACAAAGGAGGCTCCCAGGGTGAGGTGCCTCCCTCCACAGACAGGAAGACCTCCACTGACTCTCATGGGACCTGCACCAATGGCCAATGTTATACAAATGTGGCCAGTCTGGTCTCTAAGGATGGGCAGTCAGAATAATCACAGGATGTACAGAATGAGTCCGCAGTTTTAAAGAAGCAGCCTCACCCTAACTGGAGTGGCTCAGTTGGTTGGGCATGATCCTACAAACCCTAAGGTCTCTGGTTGATTCCTGGTCAGGGCACATGCCTGGGCTGCCTGGTGAGGGCACAAGAGGCAACCAATAGATGTTTCTCTCCCTCTCTTTCTCCCTCCCCTCCCCTCTCTCTAAAAATGAATAAATAAAGTCTTTATTTAAGAAAAGAAGCAGCAGGGGAAAATAAAACTGAATTCCCTAACTAACTCCTTGCACCAAAATAAATTCTGGATGTATAAAATATTTCATGTTTTAATGTTTAAGAAGGATATACTAGGAAAGTAGTTAATATTTAATCTCGGTTTGGGAAAGGCCCCTCTAAGCAATATGTTGACATCAGAACCCAAAGCAGAGAAGCCCAAGGAGTCAGATCATCAGAAGAGGACCATGTTTCCTGGAAGAGAAGCTTACCGGGATTATGCCCCCAGAGCCATGGACATCAAGCAGAAAGTGGCACTTAGAGGTGGCTCTAAAGGTGCCAAAGGTCTCCTGCCCAGCCCCACCATCCGTCCCCTTCTGGGACAATCTACCCCAATTCACTGTCCTCCGAAAAGGGCAGCCCATGTGCCACGGGACTGCCCCCTCCAACACCAGACAATCAGACCCAGCTGATTGGTCTGGAGATGAACACATGACCCTAGCTGAGCCAATCAGAGTTTCTTCCCAGGAATTTGGAAATACATCCCTGAGAGACTGAGCCAATTAGCTCTGAGGATGCAGACGGGGCACCATGACACCCATAAACATGAGGGAACAAGACCCAGGAAGCTGATGTGAAGCAAGCTTATGGGCAAGGGTCGAAAAGAAGAGGACGCCAGGTTCAAGACCTAGGTGAGAGCCCACGGGGCTCCAGAGAGATAGTGACCCTGGAGAATCAGTGCGGGTGACCTCTGGTTCACAGGAAACCTTTTCCAGGAGACAGCCCCCCGCGTGACCTTGCAATAAATCCCCTCTCTACCTGCATAGTTTGGGCAGCTCATATTCCTTGTCAAGACGCAGCTTATATGGATGCACGTGTCACGGAAAGTGCCTTAAAAAGGGAGGAACAAAGCGGAGGTGAGGGGCAGTGTGTGCAGGAGCCGCCACTGCTGGCTTGTTCTGCTTGAGAGCGACGTCAGGGAGCGAGGGAGGCACAACCTGGGAAAACGAGGTGCAGAAGGGAAGCCTGCGCAGCACAGCGCAGAAGCCGCACAGGTGGGGTAAATGTCCCAGGGCACTCCTGTCGGTTTCTTTTTTCTTTTTTTAAAATTTTTATTGAATGTATTGTGGTGACATTGGTTAATAAAATTATATAGGTTTCGGGTATACAATTCTACAGTACATCATCTGTATATTGTATTGTATGTTCACCACCCCAAGTCAAGTCTCCCTCCACCATTTACCCCCATTTACCCTCTTCTACCCCCTCCCACCCCCAACCACCCCCTCCCACCCCCAACCACCATACTGTTGTCTGTGAGTTGGTTGTTTTGTTTTTGTTTTGTTTTTTGCTGAATCCCTTCACGATTTTCACCCAGCCTCTCAACCACCCTCCTCTCTGACAGCCATCAGTCTGTTCTCTGTGTCTATGAGTCTGTTTCCGTTTTGTTGGTTTATTCCGTTCATTGGAGTCCACATACAAGTGAAATCGTATGGTATTTGTCTTTCTCGGACTGGCTGATTCACTTCTGTTGTTTTCAAGGGAGTCGGCTGCGTGGAGAAAACAGTGATGTCCAGCCCTTGCAGAGTTTCATAAGGGCTGAAAAAGGCACACCAGGCAGCAGGAAAGCAGCTGCCTCCGGTTACAAAGGCCCGAGCCCCCCTGGTTCCAAGCAGGGGACCAGCCCTGCAGACTCTTTATGACCTTACATTGTTTCCCTGGCATGGAGTTTTACCCCTGAGGGCAAGTTTGAAGAAAGAAATACAATCACCCTCCAACTGGAAAGCTCAGCTCCCCTTCCTTAATAAGAGTTCTCTGTGGGTACCACTGGACAAACACAGGGTCTTTTATAAAAAGAGTCAAATTTTGCTGATCGCGTTTTGGGGAATGGAGACTCTTCCTGGAAAAATGTTTTGGCTTTTGTTTTTTAATGAGTACAAATGTGCGGAGCAGCCCAGGGCCACAGCCAGAAAGTGAGCTGTTGAGCCTCAAAGAAATGAGGAAGGATGAAACTAAGAGACGCCCAGCAAGTCATGGGCCACCATCATTTCTGCTGTGATTTTTCTAGATTGTGCAGCTTTGTCCATTGGCCACATCTCCACGGCCAGAATCTGAGCTGAAAAGTCATTTTAATTGTTGCCAATGCAAAAGCGGATGTGGGAGCAGGCACCTTCCTTTGGTCCTTCTGTCCATCACCTGCAGGCTCATCCTCTCCAGGTCTCAGAAGCACAGACGTGAGAGCCCAGCCTCTGCTTCCGTGTGGCTACATATGTCTTGCGATATAACTAACGGTTTGTCCTCCCTGCATTTCCCCTTTTCCCCTCAATGCAAACTGGTTTCAGGGCACACAGAATCTTCTGGTTTTGTTTCCAAAAACCCTGACTGGGATTAAGGTAAATCACTATCCTTGGCCACCAAATTTAAGGAGCCACATTAAAAAAAAGAAACAAACAAAAAACAACTCAGCGATCAAGATTAAATAATATTTTAGTGCAATAGTTTAAAAAATTAAAAATGAAAAAATCCATGATTTTTAAGGTGTCTAAGGGGGAATTCCTCATTTACCGCCCCCTAATCCCAGCCCTGCCCACGGGTGAATTTGGAGGACCCACGGAGAATGTAAGGAGGGGGAAAGGAGTTTACAGACAGAAATAGAGGAAGGAAGGGTTCTCCCCTGAACCATACAAAAAGCTTCTTCTGCGCTTGAGGGAGGAGAGAGAGAATTCTATAGGCTCCTGGGGCCATGAGATCCAAGGGGAGACCCAGCGAGGGGTCAGAACCTCAAAGAAGCATCGCCAGTGTGACCACAGAGACGAGACCATCGGCAGTTGTACATATCACTCCTGGCCCTGGGGTGGCAAGGAAGCAGGAGACAAGTGGGCGGGGACTGTGGCAGTGTCCACAGTAACCCCGTGGGAATGGATCACCAAGGGTTGCCCCCCCAAGATTTGGCATGTCACAAGACAGTAGAACTGGGAGTATACCGTCAAAATACAATCCATTTGACAGAAAATAAAATTACGCAATAATGGTTGCACACCTGTGGTTTCAGACTAATAAAAATACCTGTCATATCCAGGTACAGAAACTGAAGCCAAAGGTTAATTAGGCAACTTGCATTAAGATTGAATTAAAAAAGAAGACTGGATAAATCTACATGTGACGGAGAAATGTATCAGTTTCAACATGTCAATTTCAAATGACATCCTTGGTCTTTGGAAGAATGCTCATTAAAATCACATCTTTCTGTTTCCCGAGTTGCCTCTGTGATGCTCCTACCTACATCTTCTCTCTCAAATGCCTGGGAGCCTCGGATGATGTCAGACAGGTCTGATGTGAAGGGAGAGCGACCACAGAGCCATGGGTGGTCCCCGGGCCCCACTTCCCACCAAGTTCTTTCGGGAAGTTGGAGCTGAGCATTTACAAAGCATTGCTTCCTTCTGTCAGATCAGGAGAGAGACCAAGATCTCTCAGGTAAAATTTCCTTTCAGGCCATGATGAAGTTATTGGCTTTCTGTTGACATAAATTACACAGTACCTCACTAGACGCAGCATCATTTTCTCTGTGCTGCACAGTATTTATAATAGCAGCTGGATTTCTCCGTGTAATTTTTCTTAAGGTCAAATTTTCTTCTCCAGGTATAGTCCGTGATATGAAACTTGTCAGAACAAATCTCGCTACACCTTTATATTCTCGTATTATTCAATTCCCAGATTCTATCAGGAAAATAGACAAGGGGAAAAGCAATATACCATTAACAATAAAATACATATGTGAAGCTTCTCTGTACAGTATCTGTATAAAACAGAAAGAATACAACCCAGGGGGAAAAGAGAAATTTCCACTATTTATTCCAAGTACTATTGCTTTCTGGAAAATAATTACAGAGTTTTCACTGTAATTTATTTCCAGATTCTAGGACACCATCCCTGTAAGAGACACCTCAGGCTTAATAAGAGCTTTCAAGGGGAAAAGGAAACTCTATTAAGTACTTGTCAATTGTAAAATGCACTCCAATTGAAGAAATGCTGAGAATGAATTTAAAAAAAAAAAAAAACAGCTATGGAGATTCAGTTTCACAGCAACTCAGGGTTTAGTGTTTGCCACCAAGGGATGGCCGCAGTGATCCCACCCTGGGATGGAAGGGCAAGGTCATAAAACGTGGGATCGAGACACGGAAAAGGGGAGTGGTGTGTTTTTCCATCCCCACCCCCCTGAGGTCATGTGGAGGGCGGAGCCATGGCCTTTCATTATCAGGGGCTCAGATCTCAGCTCTGCCATTGACTACATCTATGACCTCAGTTTCCTCATCAGTAAACCAGGGATGTCTTCATTCCTGCAACAAACTTGTATTATGAATCTAAAATATTCCAGGCACAGCCCTAGACACTGATGATACCTAAGGGAACCGGACAGAGAAGGTCCCAGCCCTCTGGCAAAGGGAGGGGCTGGGCACAGACCGAAGGAACACGATCACTCCAGACGAGAAGTGCAAGGACAGAAATGGGACAGGGGAAGGGGACAGCATCTCAGAGAGGCAGCTTCTCTAAAGAGGCAGCATTTGAACTCAGACCTCCAAGAACTTAAAGAAAATCATCCCAGAGTCAGGAAACAGCCAGTACAAAGGCGCCCAAAGGAGGAGTTGACCTGCTTGAGATGTCACAGAAGGGCATGTGTGACGACAGCAGAGCCAGAGGATTGGAGAGGCGCAGGGATGGAATGCAGGAGGTTGGGAGGGCCAGCTCCTGCAGCAGCTGTGGGCCACCCTGAGGACTTTGGTTGTGTTCTGATGTCATGGAAGTCATTTGAAACTGAGGGACGGACGTGACGACATTTTGTTTTAAAAATTCACGAGAGATGCTGGTGTGAGTTAATAATGCCTGTAGCCTGAGGATGTCTGGGATTGGCTGAGATAATATCGAGGAGCTGGCACGTTACCTGGCCCTCATGTGCACTCTGAACTGGTCACTATTAATTATAACATACACAAACCCTTGTGCACACCGCTTTCACTCCAGTGACTACACTGCACTCAGTAATCAGCTGCAGAGCTATTTCCCCACCAGATGGCGCTTCCCGATGGCCACAGCCCCCATCTGGCAGCTGGTGCCTTTGATAATCCACGTGACAATGGGCAAGTCAGGTCACTTTTCTGAGTCAGGTCACTTCCCTAAGCTCAGTCTCTCTGTTAAGTGAGGCTTTGAGTCATACCTCCTGGTCCCATGGTTTTAAGGTACAAATGAGACACAAGAATTCACTCCAAGACCTATAGTGCCACGCAAGTGTCCAAGTTAAAGAAGCAGCTTCTGTGTTATTACTTCTTAATTATATCCAGGTATTAACATTTTAGGAATTAAAAAAAAAACACACATGGGAAACCACAGGGGGAAAGAAGAAATTCTCATTGTTTTTTTTGTGAGAAGGTACATTAATGCAAAATCAAGTTGGTGTTATCTGGTCAAATACAAGCTTTTCTAGGTCTAGGAAGAGAAAGTCCCCTACATGTGTACAAAAAGGAGGGCATCAGATGGCAAGTGCAGTGTGCTCATAACAGGAGAGAATTAGTGAGAAACAACCTTCCATCAGTTTCCCTCCTGGTGGACATAAGGACACTAACATGGCATAAGGACTAGGACGCGAAGTGCACAGATTAGGCAACCATTGAGGAAGGAAAGCCAATGGAGGTGGACTGGACTCGTGGGTTGGGGGACGGAGCTATCAAGGATGATGCCCATGTCTTACATTTGTTCAGCAGAGCCATCCCCTGAGACAGGGAGCCAGGGAGGATGACTAGGTTTGGGTGATGATCGCAAGCTCTGCCCTGGAGGAACTTCCAATGCCTTCACATGGGTGCATCACCTGGCCAGTCGAACAGATGGTCTGAGCTAGAGGAGAGGGCTGGACCGGAGGCATAGATGGTGGAGGGGAGAGGAGGGAGGAAGAGAATCATCTGCTATTAGACCATGAGTGCAGGGAAACTGCAGAGGGAGAGAGAGAAAATAGAGTGATAGAGGAGCACGGGTCTTGAAGTTGAGGACTAGCCCTAAAGGTGCTACCAGCGCAGTATTTTAACAGCTTTATTGAGGTGTGATCGGCACACAATAGGCTGCACCTGCTGAAAGAGCACACCTCGCTAGGTCTGACACAGGTACACCCATGCATCCATTGTTACCTTCAAGGCAATGGACGCATCTGTCACCTCCAAAGTTACCTGGAGTTCCTTTGTCACCCTTCCCACCTGCCTTGCTCCAGGCAAACCCTGACCTGCTTCCTGTCACTATAGACCCGTGTTCACTTTCTAGAATTGTATCTAAATAGAATCATACAGAACAGAGACTTCTTGGTCTGGCTCCTTATATTCAGCCTAATTATTTTGAGTTTTGTCCATGTTGTTGCCTGTATCAAGAGTTCACTCCTTTTTATTCCAAATAGTATTCATTGTTTACATACTCACCAATGTATGGACATTCCAGTTGTGAATAGTTGTGTCCCAGTATTTCTGAGGCCATGTACTTTCACTTCTGTTGTAAATATTTGGTAGAAGGGCTGGATCATGGGGGAGGTGCATGTTTAACTTCTACAGGGACTGCCTAATTGTTCTCCGAAGGGGGAAGACCGTCTCACATCCCAGCAGTGAGGTGCAGGAGTCTTAGTTGCTTCTAATCCTCTCCAATACTTGGTAGGGTCATAGTTTTCGTCATAGCAATTTAATTCTAGCCATTCTAATAGGTGCATGGGGCTATTTCATTGTGGTTTCCGTTTGCCTTGCCCCAGTGACTAATGATGGAACTGCAACTTTTAGCCAGTGGAAGAAGACTAAACCTGTATGGGAGACCCAAAGGGATGCACAGGGATGCAGGAAGAAAAGCGGAAAAAAGTGTGGCAACCCAGAAGTCAACAGGAGAAATGCTTTGAAAAGGCAGCGGTCAACAGAAGCAAATCATGCTAATGTGAAGGCTGAAGATTCTCTTTTGGATTTCAGTCTTTGGTGACTTTATCAAAAGGTGGTCCAGCAGCAATTCCAGCTTCCAGCCTCTTTCTGCATGTTCAGAATGAGCACCATTGCACTGCCTTCTGGGTCCCAGCTCCACAGGGCCCCTCTTTCCAGCCCCTGAGGTTAAAGCACCAGCTGGTACCCCTTCCAACAGTCCCAAGTTTCAGGGAAGGGGGGATGGAGGAGTGGTCACAGACTCTGTTCCCTGGAAAACCAGCTCCGAGGTCAAGATTATCATGCAGAAGGCACACTAGGGAGCAGTCCCAGAGCCATCACCTCTGGCAGAGAAGGGAAAGAAGCAGGACTGGGCAAGGAAGAAGCTGGGCTGTGATACTGTCTCAGCCCAGGGCTCAGCCAGCCCCCACGAAGAGATGGCCCATCATTGTTGTCCCCATTGGTCACACCCTCCATGGTCAGCCTTTGGATGCAAACTGTCCCAGGACAGGGTCATGACCGTGGGTGTACTGACTCTTCCCAGCTAAGGACATTCCTGTAGACAGTGACTGCTGCAGGCTGTCAGCCAGCACCCCCTGGGCAGTTTATTCCCTTGGGTCTTGAAGCAGGATGTGGGCAGCACACTGAGTGTCCCCAACAAGGGATTTCTCTTCCAAGCTTCTAGGTTCTAATCACCCCCAGCCTCTTCCCTCGGTTCCCCACCTAGGAGTGGAAGTGATTAGACACACAGTTTGCGTGTCTCCATTACTTCAGTGCCGCCTCTGTGCTTCTGCTTTCTCCAATGCCTGTCTAAGCTGCTCCTTCTACTCGGCTCTCATGCTGCGTCTACACTCCCGACTGACACACTACCCCCACCCAGAGGACTCCAACCCTGGGAGAAAAGGAAGGGGACAGCTGAGAAACCCACACTTTGTGACTGACTCTGTGCCCTACTGACCAGGTTACATGTCACCCAGAAAGGCCAATTTGGCAAATAACAGCATTATGTTTTGCCCTCAGCTCCTACACACTCCACATCGTCTGAACAGACCAACATCTCAGCACAGAGGTCTGGACTGGAATCATCAGGGAACAGGCCCTCCGTGCCCTCTGTGGGTCTGCCCTGCAGGTAGGATCTGGCTTGAGCTCTCTCAGCTCCCTCGGGCCTGCGTGTAATCCACTCACTGCACGCCTGACACGTCAATGCACTAATGGCTCCCCCGTGATCCAAAAACGTTCACATAGGTGCAGCCTGAGTGCCGCGCTTCACGTGGAAGTGACTCCGGCTCAGGCATAATTGGCCGTAAAGCAGCACAAATGGGTATCGGAGAGCCAAGAATAAATCAGTGATTTCACCATGCCACTCTTCAGACCACACCAGATCTGACTTTCAGCTCAGACGAAAATGCTTGTGACCACGACCAGCACAAGCTGCACAAACAGATCTTGCCAGTTCACCATGTGTCCATCACAACACATGTGTGGTCACACCGGCTTCAAGGGGCGTGTCTGAAACATAGTCCCCTGGCTCTCACCAACAGCATTGGGAAGGAATCAGAACACGACCTGCTTCGGTCACTGCAAGCACGTTTTATTATTAACACAGGGAGACTATGATTTACCTTATTAGCCTCACAAGGGGAACTGAGACCCTGGTAAGCACCGCGCATGTAGCACACCGTGAACTTGATTATAGGGAGGAAGCAAAGCACGTCATTATTACCAAAAATACCTCACCGATAACAAGTCTTTCCCTCCCCACACACACCCCCAAAAGTATTAAAGGCTTCAAATATACAAATCTAAAAATAGGTTACATTTAACATTAAGACTCCAGTTTGTTTTTAAAAATATACTGAGCATCTCTCCTTCCCCTGATTCTCCAATTACGTGAGGAAGCCTTTTTCATCCTCTTCCTCTGAAACGTCTATCCTTTGTCCCGGAGCAGAACAGGGGGCTGAACGCGGGGACCCGAGACGGTGACTACGACACCTGCTCTGCAGACCACTTGTGCTGGCTCTGGAGGTGGCCCTCGCTGCCAGGGGACACCTCCTTTGGTAGGTTCGCTGTGCCGGCCTCCCCAGCAGTTTCAATCCAGGGGTGCTTAAGAACTTGGTGGGCCGTGTAGCGCTTTTTGGGGTCTACCACCAGCAACCGGCTCACCAGATCTTTGGCAGCTGTGGGAGGAAGAGGAAGAGGGAAATAAGATGAATGCAGGTGGTTCTGAACGGTTCTCCCCCCCACATGAGCTAAGACACAAACATCCATGTCAGCGCCGCATGCCACACCAGAGCAGCGCTGTCCAGCAGAACCCTGTGGGGTGATGGGAACCTTCCACATCAGTGCCACCCACTTGGGGCGACTGAGCGTTCGAAATATGGCTGGGGCGACCAAGGAACTGAACTTTTATTGCACTTACTTTTAATTAGTGTCCATTTAAATTTAAGTAGCCACGTGCAGCTAGGGGCATTCCCATTGGACGAGAGCTCTATGGGATATTTGTTCATTTCTCTGGAGTCACAGGGCCAAGCCCACCACTCAGAGCCATGGCGCCCAGCCCCAGGGAACAAACGGACGCCACACACCGTAGGTCTACGTGCTGCCAGTTTGTAAACCGAACTACCAAGTTGTTGAATAAGATATGTGCATTCTTCCTCCCTACATTGATAAATATGGAACTAATCTTAAATGACGTGTTTAGGGAAAATTGGATGTGGGAATTGTCGCTCCTATTCTACTTTTTTAAGCCAAATACTCAAAACCTCCAATTATCTAGTTCTCAATTTTACAAGGGCAGCAAGTAGAACAGACAGATCAGTAGAAACAAGGGAGAGATTCCATTTGAAAGGGCCAAAAAGGAGACCTTCACCCCTTCTCTCCAAGGTTGCCCCACAGGGCCCCTGGTGATGCACAAGTGAAATGAGCATTTTCAGTCTCTTCAACTCATGAAACGGTTTGGATCTTTCCAAGAGAGGGTTATATGTTTCTGATATTTTCTTCATTTCTGATGTTCTTCATTTGCCTTAAAGAAAAGTATTTGGTGGCTGGAACAGCAATTGGACTTTCCCATTAATTCTCAAAGTAAGTACTGTTTTGGGGTGTAGATGTATGTCACGGGCCATAAAGGATGAAGCACAACCTGTCAACAGCCCACCTGTGTGCCAGGTGCTGTCGTGGGTCTTCTGCATTCTCATCACGCACCTGACCTAGACCCTGCTCTGCAATCAGAACCTGGGGAGGCTCCAGCTCTATGTCCCCTCTCTCCTCGCTGGGAAGCCCCATGTCTCACCATCAGAGATATTGTCCCAGTAAGGGGCCAGGAATTCGAAGTGACCCAGCTGGATGATGCTGAAGAGCTCATCCTGGTCCCTGTCCAGGCTGCGGAAGGGGGGGAAGCCACACAGCAGGATGTAGAGGATCACACCGGCAGCCCACATGTCCACCTCCAGCCCGTAACCTGTGCAACGGAGGGAGAGATGCAAGCACAGCTGAGCCCAGGTGAGGTCAGGTATGTTGAGGTGCACAGGGCAGAGTCACTGCTCTGGGCCACAGCAGACCTCAGCTCTCAGTGAGCCGCTTCCAGACCCGTAACTGCCAACCCCTGCAGACATGATGTCCGCACCGGGGTCCCCTGCAGACATGACGTCCGCACCGGGGTTACCCCCAGGCCACTGCCACTGCTCTGTGATCCTTTATGACTGGTCAGTGATAAAATAAGCACAGACTTTCAAAGTAAACATTTGGACACTCTTAATCTGGCACGGCTGTGACATCCATGGACACAGCTCATGGAACAGGGTATAGATCAGCTCAGGGTTGTGTGACACACATGGTAAGTCACATGTGGCAGGACCTGTCACCCAGTCACCTGCAGCAGGACTGCGCATGGGTCCACACATGTGGGAAATTCTAAAACCTGGCCCTTCACCAGAGACACTTGGAGAATCCCTGGTCTGCACCAGCAGCCTCTGCTTCCTGTTTGGTCATTGCCTTCTCTATTTCAAAAGTATTATTTATGACTCTGTTAGGAACATAAAAAGACGGATATTACTAGCCATATTCACCACGAGTACACAAACACACACGTCTACTTTAACAAACTCAGGATCACATTGTACATATGTTACACTCTGTTTCACTCACTTAATATTACATGGCACTTCCTATGAAAAACATAAAAAATGTTCTTCAAAAATATCATCTCTAATAGCTGTTAGTATTCTCTTTATATAAAGAATCCTCTACATTACAATTTAAGGTTTTTCCAATTTTTTTTACAACGGTAAACAATTCTGTGGTGAACATCCTTGTACGTTAAACTTATCTGTGCACATCTCTGACTGTGTCTTCAAGTAGCTTTCTGTAAATTAAATGCACAAAGTCACATACGGTAAAGGTTTCGGACACATACTGCCCAGTCACCCACCCACAGTTTGTAACAGCAGCACGTACATTTTCCAACACTTCCTTTTTCTCTTTGGAAAAGTAAAGCACCTGGCAGCTTTGATTGGGAAGTTACGTGTTCGTTACTAAGCCCCAGAGCAATGTTGTCAAGACCCAAATCCACAGCAAAATATTAAGGGAATGAGTCACCAAAGACCAACCTGGCCAACCTGAATGTCCTTTCATCAGTTGTCAACCACCTTTCACCCTCAGGAGGGGCCGATCCTGCTGGGCCTCCCACCTTCGTGAAATGTGCCTCTCAGCGGCTGTGACACTCTGCTGTCCTCACCCTCCTCCTGCCTCGTCTGCTGCCCTGTCCTCCGAGGGAGGTTAATTACGGAGACATGATTAACCTCCCCACAAGAATCTGCCCTCAACTGCCCTTGCCGGTGTCACTGAGAGTCATTATGTCTCCCGCTCCGGCCCCCATCTCTGAGCAGAGGGGTCTCAAAACCACACACTCAGCCCAGAGCCTCACCTCCTTGCCAAGAGGGCAACTCCTCCTGTCCATCCGGAAATCTCCACCAGGTCAGTGTGTCCACATTTTAACTCACCCCATCCCTACCCCCCAAAAGAGCTTCCCCTTCCAACACCCTGTTTCAGTCGGTGCCACCGCCCACACGGGGTTTTCCGAAGACTTATACAGACTGCTGGCTCTCCTTCCTCCCACCCAGGCCATCGACAGCTCCGTGAAAACACCTGCGGCTGTGGGTGTTCTCCTGCCCCCTGTGACCGAGTTCCCCCGGCTCCTGCATGGCCACGCTGGGCCCCAGTTCCTCTGCCCGGCCTTCCCAGCTACGGTGAGGCCAGGTGCAGCCTATCCAACCGACTCAACTTCCCTCTGCAGCACTGAGGCTAGTCTTCCCCCCAGCGTCTCTACCACCCAAACCCCATGCGCATTGTGGTCTCCTCATCTTAGCTTCTCTGATGCCTCTGCTGATGGGAGACTAGCTCTCCCCTCTCCCTACCACTCTCCACCCCTTCCAGAACCTTCCCTTCGTGCATAGGGCGCTTCAACTGATTTCTCCTGGAGTGTTCAGTAGCTACATAGTCATTCATGTATTTGGGGCCATATAATGATAAAACAATAATAATATTAATACTCTTTTTATATGTTTTGGTAAGAAATGGTATATTATTACCACATGGTAATATATGGTAAAAATTATCAATGATGATAATAATAATATTAATACCCTTTTTGTATTTTACAGAGTGTGTCACCAACACAGTTCATTGGACCCTCATACAATACAGAAAGAGGCAATACATAGTATCCATGGAGTGTGAAGTGGGATTCCCTTTGTCTTAAGATGCAAGGTTGGTGAAGGAATTGCTAAGCCAATTACCTACCATCAGAGGTAGCCTTGCATTGGTGGCACCAAGGGCCTTGTTTGTGTGAGTGTCCACCCAGGGCCCTGCCATCTCCCATCTCACTGCCCTGCTAACACCACCCCCCCGCAACATACACACACTCTGACACCGTCCCAGTAACAAGGGCAGCCCTGGTTTGGCAAAAGTTCTCATGCTTTGGTCAAGGAGAATTGCTCCAAATATTTCCACTAAAATCTAAGGGCCACCTTAGCACCAGCTCTGAGATTTTTGACTGCTCCATATTGGAAAATATAAATATTAAATATTTACAAAATCACACTTGAATTAGTAAGTGAGCAGGAGTCCTGCAGAGCGACATGTCACACTCACCTTTCTCAGAAAGAATTTCAGGAGCTACGTACGTCGGCGTCCCACAGACAGTAAACACTGGTCTCACCACGTGCTTGGCAAGGCCAAAATCAGCCAGTTTCAAGGTGGTAGATTTGTCCTCATTCCGCTGAACCTGTAAGAAACCAAAACCCCCAAACCACCAAAACTGTGATGAGAATAACAAAGGAAAACCACAGAGGCAACAAGCATAAAAGGCCGGGATAACAAACAGTAACCCTACACACGCCCACAGAGTGTGGCCCAACACTGACCAACCCAATCTGCTCTCAGCAGCAGGTTCTCACGTCTTCAAGTAAAGAATGAATGGGTTAGAATTATACCACGTTGCCACAGATGGCTATTTAAGTTTACACTAAATTAAACATTGAGTTTCTCAGATGCACTAACCACATCTCAAGTGTGCGGGGGCCGTCAGAGGCCATGGCTACAGCACTGGGCAAAGCAAACACAGACATTCCCACCATCACAGAAAGTCCTCTTGGGCAGCACTGACCTTGAACAAGGATCATTGGTATTTAGAGCGCAGACTAGTTTTTGTGAGGACTAGAAAATGCCTGTGGGCAATGCTGAGTCCAGGAAAAAGGGAGTGGGGGAGAAAAAACCAGGAATTAGAATGAAGAAGTAGACAAATAAGCCGCGGAGGGATGTCAAATACAGGCCCTAACTGGGGGGATGAAGGGGAAAGGGTTAGTTAAGGGTCAAACAGACCAGGAGTCTTTAATGCCAGTTCCAAGACTTGCAGCTGGACGGTCCTGGACAATTTCATTATTGGTCTGGGCCTCCACTTCCTCATTTTTTTAATAGGAGGTGATCATTTCCAGCAAACAGGAGCTCTGTGCAATGTCTGTAACCGATGCTGCAACGTGTCAGCCCTGGAGTGACCAACAGTCCCAGACCGCCTGGGACCCGGGGCGTTCCCAGGATGTGGGACTTCCATTTTGAAAACTTCCGTTTTCGTAACTTTCATTTGTAAAACAGTCGTGAGCAACCAGGACGAGGCGGTCATCCTCACTTGCATATAGCAAATCTTTAAAAATTAATGCTATTGAGCCGAGATTTATTCCTACGTATTGGAAAGATTGTTCATATTTTCACCTGAAGGTGAAAGAAATAATGTCTGATTCTTCCTTTAAGATCCCACTTCCACCAGATTTTAGGAAGGGTAGAGTTGGCCATTTTTTGAAACAGAAAAGACACTACCCCCCCCCTCTGAAATGAACGCATAGCACTGTCTGCTCTCCCCTGTCCTCATCGAAACATGCCCCACCTGACGAGTCTCATCCCTTCCCACAAGTCCCAGTGGCTGGCCTCTGATCCCTGGTAAACCCATTCCCACTGCCAAGTTCATCTGCCCTGTCTGTCTTCACCCTCAAAGTATCAGCACGCTAGGTGGTTGTTAGGAGAAACTGGATCATAACCTAAAAGAAATGAATCTCAAGAGGTGAGCTTATCAACAAAAGAAAAAAAGCAAGCAAAATAGAACCAGAGACATTGAAATTAAGAACAATCTGACAGTAACCAGAGGGGAGGCGGGAGGGGACAGTGGGGGAAAGGGTTTTCAGGAACAGCTATAAAGGACACATGGACAAAACCGAGGGGTTGGGGGCAGCACATGGAAGCAAGGGAGGGAGGGGGGTTTGGCTGGGGGGGGGGGGGAGTTGTGGGGAGTAAATGTAGACAACTGTAACTGAACAACAATAAAATAATTTTAAAAAAAGAGGTGAGCTTAGCAATTAGTTAGTTCACCATGCAAAAACTAATAAAGCTAAAGATATATTTCACGTAAAAAAGAAAGAAAGAAATGATGAAGAGGGAAACCTAGCATGCCTCACTGCAAGTAAAAGCCCCATTGGTGCCCTTGCGGGCCCCTGCACGGCCTGAGGAATTTGTAGCAAAAGCCTTTTTTATAACAACATGCTCAAATTCACTGGCCCTGCCTCCTGATGGTGCAGGTGAGCCTCGGGTCCACCTGCCTGGGGTTCTCTTGGGGCCCTCTGGATGGGCCTCCTCGCCTCCTGCAAAGGAAAGACCTCTTTGCTGAAATATTCAGGGCCGTGTACCTGTTACAAGACTCCAGCCCCCCCCACCCCACCGCGTGCTGGGTAACTAGTCGAGTAACTTGCATGCTGTGTGCCTCCATGTCCTCATCGGTAAAATGCGGACGTGAACAGGCCATGCAAACCCAGAACATTTGGGCAATGCAATGTTCTTGGGACTACAAGGAGGATCAAGTGAATGGATATTTGTCAGGTGTAAGCAACAGTGCCCGGCACCCAAGAAGGGCAATATGAGTGTTTACTAGGTACATCACGTTATTTTAGCCACCAAACCAGTTCACCTGTGACGGGCCGGACTGATTTGCAGGCAAAACAAGCAGCACAGGAAGCCGGCAACCATGTCTCCCTGCTCCCCTGTCCGGTCCTCCTTCAAACCAAAGCCCCTTAACAGGTCCATCCTCTTCTGTTAAAGCTCCCCCCTCCCCCCAACTGTTACCTGACTGCATCTCATCACAGAAGCGGAAAGCTCCAGCCAGGGGTGACCTGGGCGGTTAAATGGAGGCAGGATGGCAAACGTCGCGGGATCAGCCTGGTGACATCACCCAAGGCAGAGACTCACTGGGGCCCCCAAGAGCTAGAGCAGAACCTATCAGCTTGTCTGCAGGCGCGTGTCCTCACACCTCTGGTGGAACCAGGCACAGGTTCCTGAGGTTCGCCCCTGTGCTTGGGGAGGAGGGCGGGAGGACACCGGGGAGCACTCTGTTCTCCCTGTTCCCATCAAAGCCAAGGGCACAGCAACACCCCGAAAGGCAGGGTGGGGTGGAGCAGCTGCTCCCCATCCCCCCCCCCACGCAAGAATAAGTTTTCTGAACTTGCTCTGGCTCCTGCCAGTGAGCTTACATCTCTGTAAGCAGAATGTGTCTTCATTACTGGGTCTGAGTCACCATGGGGCAAGCCGATCAATGTCTCCATAATTAACCTAACCGGATGGAAAGTCATAGACGCAGAATGAACATGCGATTCTGCCTGGGACTGCGTATCGAGGCAGACATAGCCCGAAAGCAGACAAGGGAGATAATTATTAGAATAATTTAAATGAGAAAATCTAGTTTGGAAGGGAAGGACAAAAAATCGTGTGCTGCCTCGGGTTTCCAGATGGATCATCTATATTAATCACATTTGCTGGGTGATTGTTGGAAAAAAAATATGTCCCTCACAAATATTTGCAAATATTTCCAAACAAATGATCAGCATTAAAAGCATCTGGCTGACTTAATAGACCAAAATAAAAATGTATTCCTATGTGAGATAACAAAATCCCCTTCCTCATAGAAACCCGCCAATTCCAAAACCAGGCTCCACGGAGGTCATGGCTGTTTAAATGTGGTGGAAACTCAGTCTTTTATTTTCAAATGTTACAATGTTAAAAGTCCAGATGCTGACGGATCCATTATTCAAATACCAAATCTGTTGTTTACATCAATTTTGTGGCCTTTGTAAAATATATTAGGCTGCTTCTTGTCTCTTTGTGGTTTAGCTTTTCTTTTGAGTGTTAGGATCAACCCCAGAGCACCACTGACCGAGGGGGTGGAGAAGGCTCGAGGGGTTGTTTGTCCTGTCCAGAATGCGCCCCAGACGCTGAGCATTGGTAGTTCTTCTGTCCCCAGCACTTACTGTCAGGAGTTACTAACACCCTTAAGTGCTGTCCCTGTGACTTGAGGCTTCTCACGAATTCACCTACAGAAGCGGCTTAACTACACTGAACTGAGTTTTGTTTCCTTTTGTTTTGTCAGCGGGGAGGAACCTCATATCCTTGGCTTCAGAACAGTTAGAACGGTTCCTATCTTATTCCTTGAACTGGAAGGAGTGACATCCTCCCTGAATAATTCTTCCCCCACGAACCGGTGGGACTTGTGATACCGTCAATTCGCCACCCACAGAGGAAACTTGTCGAGAACATCGTCCCACCAGAGCACCGTCCACCTCTGATGGGAATCTCAGAGTGGAAGACTCCACAGCGCTGGGCAGCAGTCCGTCCCACTTATTCTTAACGTGGTGGAGACTCACCCCTGTGTTGATCAGAATCTTACTCCTACCCCTGTTTCCAAACTACCCTCTGGAGTGACCTTGACCAAGGACACACCTCTCCCAAAGATGGGAAACAAGTACCACGATGCCCCGGGGTTTCCTCTGGCTCCACTGCAGTCTCTAGTTTCTGGACCATCTAAACTCCCTGCTCAGGGTCATGGTCCTTCAGCAGCTCTGTTTTCAGTTACCTCTGACTGAAAGGGTGGCAGAGGTTAGTGTGCACAGAACTGGAACGACTACCGACCCACCTGCATCCATCACCCCATTTCCCAGCCACACCAAAGTACTATGCTTTGACTCCAGGTGGTCTTTGTTATTTACATAAGCACCCAGGTAACATCTGGGTGTTCTCGCAGCTTCAAGGGGAGCCCTTATTTTTCTAACAATTAGCTTCCGTTCTCCCCCTTCAATGGTCTGTCCACGTAAATGTGATCTTGGAGTTACCAACTCTGAACAGAAGATGGCAGCAGAGTACAGACCAAGTAGCAAGAAGCTACCTAAGAAAAATTATTTAATGTGGGTAAGGTTTATTTATCTTGCCAAAATCTTACTTGATTCTTCATGGTTCCTTGTGCCTGTTCCTCCATTATTCCATTTTCAGCTGTTTATGTGGACCAAATTGATTTTTAAAACCAATTCACATCGAAATGACAAAAATCAATTTATATTTCAACAGCAAAAAATAGTGTAATACAAAAAAAAAAAGGTTGAAAATAATCAATAGCAACAAAGTCTTCCCTGGTACCTTCCCTGGTACATGACAGGCCTATGACAGGCCTTTGGAGCCTACATATCATGCCAGCTTTTTAAACATCTCATATTCATTCAATTAGTATTCATTAGATGTCTACCATATGCCAGGCACTGTCTTAGGTACTAGGAATAGAGTAGCAAATGAAGCAGATAAACTCCTTACTTTTGTGAAGCCCTCTTTCTACTAAAAAATAATATTCAAATAAGCACGTAATTTCAGGGAGTGATGTTGTTTTTAAAAAGTGGGATAAAGACTGTATTGTCTAGTGCGGCATCCACTAAACCACCACACGGGGCTAGTTATCTTTAAATATTGTGTGAAGTTCAGTTCTTCAGACACCCAAGGTACATTTCAAGTGCTCGTATAGCTAATGGCTATCATATTGGGCAGTTCAGATATAATTCCATCATCACAGAACGTTCTATTGGACGGTGGCAGGGGATGGCATTGAATATTTTAAACAGGGTAGTCAGGAAAGGATTTGCTGAGAAAGTAACATTTGAAATAAAATCAGGGGCGAGCGTTCAGGTGAAGGAAACAGCAAAGGCAAAGGGCCCAGGGCCTGCGTGGCCTGATCAGGAACAGCTAACAGGGCCAGGAGTGGAACGAGTGAGGGGTGAGTGGTGGAAGCGGAGCTTTGAGAGGAAGACAGGGCCACATCGTGCAGGACCTTCTAGGCCATGGAAATGAACTTAGCCTTTATTTGGAGTGTAACAGGAAGCCAATGACAACCCCAAACAGAGGAGTTACAAGTTCTACTTTTCATCCAGAGGCGGCCATTCAGGCTTCTGTGCAGAGGATGGCTTTGGAGGGAGAGAAAGGACCAGCGAGGAGGTGACCTGCCCAAGTCTCAGCAAGAGGTGACAGGCCCTGGCCTTGGGCAGTGCCGCGGAGGTGTGGAGAAGTGTCCTTCTAACGGCAAAGCCAAGGTTAGAGAAGGGACCGAACGTGAGGGTGGGGAAAGAAGACTCAAGGGTGACTCTGAGGTTGCTGACCCAAGTGGCTGGGCCAGGGGTGGCGCCATCTTCCTGAGGGACCAGGTGTCTCGGTGCAGCATGGGGATAAGAGCCTGGTCGGAGTCCAGGACAGAATGAAGCGTGGAGCATTGCCAGCGCTGAGTAGGACACCTCTCCCAAGGGGGTGTGTGTGTGTGTGTGTGTGCACGTGTGTAGGTCAGCAGCAGCTGAAGGGGCATGAGGAGCAAACAAGGGCTTGTTTCTGTGTGAAGTTGCAGGATATTACAGTAATGTCCATGTGAGGATGGAGTGGGAGGAAGGGAAAGCACTTGAGAGATGCCTTGTCCCATGGGATGAGGAGGCCACCAGGCCTTCCTATGAAGTTGGGAGCCCGAAAAGATCCAAGAGAATCACCCACGAGGTTTGGGGTCTTTGGAAACAGGCCTGGCAGGCACCTCCTGTCCACAGTTTCCTAAAAGCTGTCATCCCCCCGATTTACCCTCCACCAGCAGTGGCCCAAACCCCCCGACAGAGGACTCTGAAGTATCCCGATGACCCCAAATGGAGGTGAGGAGAGGAGGGAGCCAGGTGGCAGGCCACCCCAGATGTGGCCCAATGCCTGAGCAGAAGCCCCACTGAGCCCCAGGCCAGCCCCACACTGAGAAGCCGAGGGGACCCACAGGTCCCTGCTATAAGCACTCCTGAGCTACAGAGCCTGCCCACCCACCTCATCCCTTTCGTCCCTCTCTCCAGAGTGGGAACATGTCCCCTGTCTTCCCTTATTCTGGGACAGATTTTTCTCAAATGGCCTTGCTCCTGTCTGACACCTCTTTGATCTCCCCCACCCCACAGCTCAGCTTTCCTTGCTATAGGTAGTCCCTTGGTTGTTGGCCACAGGTAACCCGGCCTGTCCACTCCTCATCCTGTGTGGGCCCGTCTGACCACCAGCACCTTCCGGCTCCTGTGTGCTTCCTCCCCCTCTCCCTCCCACCCAGGGCCCCGACAACCCAACACGGCACGTCTCCCCCTTCCTCCCACCCAGGGAGCACACACTGGCAGAAGAAGCAATTAACACTGATATTTCTGCAAGCTGGAAATTCTCATAATTAAAACTCATTTTGCAAGATCTTAGGAGTCTAATAACCTGAAGGAAAAAAGAGGGCTAACATCTTATCGGAAACAAGGTCTATAGAAATAGACACAGTAACAAAACTCCAATTTTATTCTAGGGCCTGGTTGTCAGATGCAAACATTTCCGTCGATTAAAACGACATAAAAAGCTGGCTATATTCACTAAGAGCTCTTAGTATATTCAGAAAGTCTCCAGAAACGGCAACAATCACAGTCAGCCATATAATCAAAAATTAGTTCTAACATAATCATTCCCCCAAGCTTAGCAAATATAGATCTTAACGTAGACAGTAACCATGCATCCAAAGAGGAAACAATTACTTGGAAAAGACAAAGCTCCACACAAACACGGAATTAAAGAACAGTAACTGATGGGTGGTAGTCACCATGGTGACATTTACTAATATTAGACCCTGGAAGACCTAGCATGCTTTCCACATCATTATCACCTCCGCAGGTTTAGGGAGGACACCTTTCTAAACCCAGACAAGGAGCCCATAGTCCAACCCAACACAAACCAGGTCTTTCTGAAAAGCCAAAAAGCGCCGACATCAGAGAGCACTTAGACTCCTGATATAACAGTACGTTGAACTTGACTCACCCAGAAAAAAGGACAAGTGGTTAATAAATGTGACAGGCCTGTTGGTTGTGATAAATGGAAGCTGATGAAATTACCCATGGGGAGAAAAGATGCTTGCCTATTCCACATAAACAACTCCACGTGTTCAGACTGAAAAATTACAGCTACTCTGCAATGTTCCCTCTGTCTCTCTGTCTCTCTCTGACTCAGAACACACACACACACTCCACTGCCCTCGAGGGCACCAAAAACACATGTTTGCTGACACTGAAGTCCGTGAAGACCTGCCGAGTGCCTTCTCTGAGGCAGGCGTCTCTTCCACAGTCACCGTGCACCTGGCCGCTTTCTACTTCCTGAAAAGGACTTCTCCGTGCAATCTAAACCAGCGCTTTTTCCATTTAAAAAATTGCTGTCAAATGAGCCCCTTCACACAAGTGAGAGTCCCTGTTGCCCAAGAGATGGGCCAGCTTGACAGATTGGTGCCAGGACCTTGTTGAAAAAAGGCAAGCTCAGATGACTGTCTCCCAGAGAAAATGGTCCTAGAGGGGAAATGACCTCATCCACCTCCTGGAGACCCTGTCCAACTGCAAGCGGGGGCTAGGAGACACGCACCCAGATGCTCAGCCACGGCCGGGCCTCTGGGCAGAACCTCTGCTGCTGCGGCAACTCCAGGGAAACAGCAGAGGGCCAGTGAAGAAGACTGAAGTGGCCGTAATGAGCAGTGGGGTGCCCATCACACATGGAGATTACTTCGGCTCCGACCCAGGAGACAGAAACAAAAAGCAAGCAGAGCCCTGGCTGGTGTGGCTCAGTGGATTGAGCACAGGCCTGCAGACCAAGTGTCACGGTTCGATTCCCAGTCAGGGCACATGCCTGGGTTGCAGGCCAGGTCCCCGGTAGGGGGCGCATGAAAGGCAACCTCATGTTGACATTTCTCTCCCTCTCTTTCTCTCTCCCTTCCCCTCTCTCTATAAATAATTAAATAAACAAAATCTTTTTTAAAAAGATTTGGGCTGTGTTAGGTGATTTGGGGAGAGTTCAAAAAGGCAGGATTTTGCTCTGAATCAAATACTGTCAGGGAGAGCAACCCTAGGACTGGGCATCTCAGTGACCCTCACCCAGAAGGCAGGAGGAAGGAAGCACGGCAGTTACACAGAGCAGCCAGAAGGGGGAGGCGTGGCCATAGCTGTGGTTTGGGCCCCCTTTTTGCTCTCTGCATTTGGGCCTGGTGACAAAGGGCTCTTGCATTTGTCTTGAGCCATCATGGTCACAGAGTGGCCTTATTTTATACGGGTGTTCAGTGACATTGTCTGTGCTCAACAGGAGAACAACATGCCTGTCAGGGGCTGCTTTTTCTCTTCCCTCTGCTTAATCCTTGCAAGGTAAGCACTATCACCATTTCTTTTCAAAATGAGGCACCGAGGCCCCGGGAGGTCAAGGATTTACCCTAGAGCAAACAACTAAGAAAGCCGGGACTCAAAGTAGGTTATCCGACCCCAGAGCCAGCCTCTTCTCCACGCCACACCCTGGGCCCAGCCCTGGGAGTCTTCTGAACTCTCCTGGCAAGAAGTTATCTTCAAAAGGCTCAGGGGTGGTTTCGGTGGACACAAAGCCTGCGGGGGAAACTGCTACCAGTAGACACCCCGATACCTAGGCCAGAGTCTGTGCAAATGCCCAGGAAATCAGTCCCCCCGATGAGTCTCGAGGTGACAGTATTCTTCTCTCAGGGGTGAGGAAACACATTCCATTTTATTTCAACAGGAAGGTTTCTTTTTCAATAACGTCATCGAAACCATTTTATGTCAGCAATGAACTTACGAACTACAGCCAAGGTTTTAAATGCCGGAAACAAGTAGGTTAAAAGGGCATAAAGGTAATGTGATAGCGTGCACGGGTAAGAGGGGACGAGGTGGCCGAATCGGGGCTTACCAGGAGGTTTTCTGGCTTGAGGTCCCGGTGGACGATGTTCTGGTCATGCATGTGGACGAGTGCCTTACACAAGTCCCTGAGCATGAGGGCGGCCTCACGCTCCGGGAACTTCACACTCTCTAGGATGGCGTCAAACAGGTCCCCGCCCTGCACGTACTCCATGATCAGGTAGATGTCCGTGTCTGTCTCGTACACCTCATGCAACTTCACTATGTTGGGGTGAGACAGGCTCTGGATGATTAAGATCTCACTGTCAATCATGTCCTCCTTGCCCTTGAGTTTGGACTTGCCGATGATCTTCATGGCATAGGCCTGCCCGGTCTCCCGGTGTTGGCACTCCTTCACAATGGCGAAGTTGCCATCCCCGATGACCCGGCCGGTCTCATAGTGCTTCTCCACGTTGGCCGAGATGATGCCCGTGGGCCGCCGCTTCCGGCCGCCAGGCCTCTCTGGCTTGCTGTCTTCTGTCCTCATCTTGGGCTCCTTCTCTACCCTCGCGGGTTGGTCGTCTCTGGGAAGCATCCTTCTCCCGCCCGACGCACATGGTTTTTTCCCCTTCTCTGCCTGCTGCTCTTCCCCTTGGGTCCTGGGGGGCTTCTCCGAGTCGGCCTGGTGCTCCCTGAGGAACCAGCCACCACGCTTGTGCTTGGTGTCTTTCTTCCCATCCTCTCTGACAGGCTGAGCTTCCACAACATCCTTCTTAGCCTTGGCTGCTCCTTGCGGCTGACCTTCCTGACCTTCGGGGTCTCTGTCCTCTTTCTTGTCCGTGTTCTTGCTGGGTCTCCTCAGTTCCTGCATGGGGTTCCTGGGAGTGCTTCTGTGGCCGTCACCCTTCCGCCCTTCCTCCCCACCCAGGGGGTTGGCCTCGGGGGACCTCCTGCAACTTCTGGTCCTCACCAGCTTCTCCACGTCATACCGTTGGCATCTGCCCAGGTCTAGTTCGCTGGTCCCCAGGGACAGCCTCTCCCTCTGCAGGCCCTGCTGGAGCTCTCTCTCCCTCTTGCACTTCTCACACCTAATGATTTCACCTGAGGTTTTCTCGATCTCCACTGCCAGGTGCTTTTCTCCACTGGCAGGCCTCTCTGAAGTGGCTTCCTTGGGCGGCTTGCTACTGGGTTCAGGCTCCCGTTTGCCCCGCACCCACGTCTTCTGGGCCCTGGCCCTGTCCTCCAGCACTGGGTCCACGGGGGTCTTCCCCTGATGTCTGAGGGCTACCTTGGACCCGACAGCCTCACTGCAGTTCTTGGCCGTCTCCCCACAGTGGAGACCCCCTTTCAGAGCCTTGCAATAAAGCCTGCTTCTCAGCCTTGGGGAGGGGGCCCGGCTGTGCTGGGTCAACGTTAGGGCCCGGGCCTTATTGGGGTAGAGTTCTTCCATGGCCACCTGAATGCTCTTCAGCGTCAACGGCTCCTTGCCCATGGCTATGAAAGCATCCCCTTCCCTGAAGAAATCAGAGACACTGCAGATTTCCCTGCCCTTGAGGTTAAACAGTTTCCTCACACGATCGTTCTTCCATCTCGGGAAGCCCAAGGCCTCTGAGACATCCGCCAAGAGCTGCTCAAAGGTCTGCACCGAGCGCCTATTGAGCAGCAGGGTGATCTTCCGGAGGGGGTGCCCACCCAGCTTCACCACAGTCACCACCCTGGGCTTCAACGGGCTGTTCTCAGCGTGGACGCAATGAAGGCTGTTCTGATGGCTGAACACCGGCACCCCGGAGCCGTGGGGGCCCAGGACCGGTTTCTCCAGACTCCCTCGGCTGGCAGGCAGCCAGGTGCCCTGCAGCTTCCGCTCCATGATTCTCGAGCTCAAATATTTTAGGGAATGGTCACATAGTCCCCGATGACCTGCAAGAGGAAGACGACAACACCGCGTTAGTCAAAGTGGGTTCAAGCAGGACTTTGGCCTTCGGCAAAACTTGGCTCAAGATTGCTGATTCTGTCAGTTTATAAGGGTGATCTCTGAGGATCGGCCTACAACCATGGGGCCCCTTTACACCTCAGGTCTAATCCCCAGTCTCCTCTGTGAAAGGCCAGGAATGCAGAACAGAGTCAGCATTGGGCCTCAGGTGGCTCCTCCGGGCTTCCCGGGGACCCCCAGCTTGGACCACAACTCGGGAGCCCATTCTAAGCAAGGCCTGACCCTGAGAAGACACACACAGCCCTGCTCGCTAAAGCGAGGTGACCTTCAAGGACCTACAGCTGAGATAAAAGGTCCAAGGTCTGCTCCCTAGGAAATACCAACAAGAGGTCAGAACATTCTGCGACTTTAAAGAACCCAAATCTTTCCCACCTCAAGTTTTCTCAGCTTGACTTTCAACCCATTCGAGGGGAGGCAGTCTGGAGAGAGGTCATGAGCACAGGCTGTGGGACAGATCTGGGTTTCACTCCTGGCACGGCCACTGACTGCTCGTGTGTGACCCTGGGCAAACACCGCAGCCTTTCCATCCACGAGGCTGGAATGCTGGCCACCTCCTCCCAGGGGTTTCGTGAAAAGTGAATGAGAAAATGATTGTTGTTTACTTAGAGTGCTTGACAGTGATTGCTGATTACTAATACTGTCCACGCGACCTTAATACCTCTTTCGTATGCTCATCTCATTTTGGTAGTGATGCCATCTGTTGCTAAGGTAGAATTCTACAGCGTGCAGTTCCACCTGGCCCCACCGGGTCTCATTGACCAATTTGGCATGTTGGGTATTTCTTAAAGCTCTGACTGAGGTTTTCTTGCCCTGGGTTATTTTTGTTTATTTTTTAAGTTGAAGATTTCAGTCTATGTACAGAGACTTTCTTCTCCAAAAGGATGTTTCTCTCATTATTAAAAAAAAAAAAAAGGAAAGAAAGAAACCACCGTCATCTTAATTCAGAGGTTGAGGACTGAGAACGTGATCTGGGCCAATCAGGAAATGAATAAAACAAGGCTCTGCATCTCCTGGTCACCTGTGCCCGGCCAGAACAAAGTAGATGAGGCAAACGCAGCTCAGTTTCCACTTCTGTCCAGGTCAGGAAAGGGAACAGGGAAATGTCAGAATCTGTAGCTGCGTTCAACCACGAGGGTGGGCTGCAAGTTCTTAGTCACCCCACAGGGCCCCTATGGCATATCCCACACACACATAGGAATCTACCGGCTACGCCGCCTTTAAAGTCACAGACAGGTTTTTAAGTGCACTCGAACCGTGACAAAAACTCCACTTGTGCCAGGATGGGCAACTTGGCCGAGCATATTTACCCAGAATGTTTTTTTGTTCTTTAATTTTAACACACAATCTGTGCTGCGATGACTTCCATCAGACACAGGTGTCAGAGTAGATGACAAGTGGTGGCTGGGACTGATCTTCCCACATGCCATGAATGTATGAGCTTGACAATCACATTTTCAGTGAAACTATTTGTGGACATCTTATTCCTTTTCTTTTCATGCTCTCTCTAACCTGCCTCCTCTTCTGCCCGAGAGAATCCTGACGCTGAGAGAGAGGTCTGCAGGAGTCATGCCAGTCTGTGTTTCCCCACGGGAAAAACTGAGGGGGAGAACCTTCAAATGCATGTGTTCTTATTTCTTATTCTTACGGTGCTTCTCGGAATAAAACCCGCAATATGTACTTGTCTGGATAAGGAAATGAAAACAAAATTCTCTATTCCAGGAAAGGGGGAGGAGAGAGAATTTTTCAGGGAGAAGCAGGAGGACAAGGGAACACTCAGCGAACACAGCGGGGATGTGAGAGAGTTTGGCACAGGCAGGGGTCCCAGAGAAAGGTCAAGTTCGGGACATTGGGACCAAGAACGATATTGAGGGAACAGGATGAACACTGCATGGGCTCACATGTTGAGAGGTGACCAAGGATGACAAAGACACAAATCATGATGAGACCAGTGGGCTCAAGAACCGAAACGGTGAAACTGGAGTTTGGGTGTGGGGACAGGTGACTTGACCCCTGTGGTACCCAGAGTCGGGGGTGAAACATTCTCTGGAGAGGCTGTGCCCTGCGGGTTTCAGCAGACCCAGCCTCAGATCCAGCCCTGACTCCTGCTCATTTTGGGGCACAATCTGGGAACACCCCATCCCTGAACCCAGGAGAGGCTCCACCAGCATGGCCCTCATGCCGGGGCGCAGTCACAAAGGATGTGAATGGAGACAGGGCACCCTGGCCTCCTCCACACCACCGTCAGGCACGCTCAGCTCTGTCCTCTGCCCAGGCATGCGCAAGCTCATTCAAAACTGCTGTGAGGGGCGGGGGGCAAGAGTGAGAACTCAGACCTCTACCCAACGTAAAAGTGGGCTCTGCCTGCTCCCAGTTATGCAGGAGCGCTAGGAAAACACCACCTCACGATGCAAATAGTTTTATCCTCTCTTCCACAAGTCCTCCCCACCCCCCTCTAAAATTCTTTGTCCTGAGCACATTTCTCTTCTTTAAAGGTAAGAGGATAAAATCGGGAGACTGAATGACTGGTCCTTGGTCAAGGAGAGCAGACGTGAGAGAGTAAAAGAACATGATACACCCCTCGGGCCCTGGGCTAGTCTCCAGGACCAGTCTCATCTCCCACGGACAGCAGCACACGGAGTGAGTACTGCGGGCTACCTGTCGACAGCATTATCTGGGTACCTCCCCCAACCTACCTGGCCCGACAGCCAAAGGCCAGCCCAAGTTCATGCATCTCCAACAACTGACAAAATCAATTAGGTATAATCATGTGAGATTGCTGGGAATTCTACCCATCTTGACCTACAAAAAAAAATGGAAATTTCATGTGATCTAGATCAGTAACCTTTACTCTGTCCCTACATCCACAATAAATAATTAACGAAGGTATAGATAATAAAAATCAGACATGCTAATTCCCGGTCCTCAGTCCCCAAGCCAGCAGCTTCCCAGGAAGTGACACATGGAAAGGATGCTCTTGTAGCTCCGTTTTTCTGCCAACCTCCTACAGCAACATAAATGGGCCTGTTTGACGTGCTGCTGTTTTTGCCCCATTCACCCGGAAAACAAACGTTTCTAAGGTTTCTCCCCAGCGCCAACCTAACCCCACGCACACAGCAGAACAGGCACTGCTTTTGCCAAGCCTCTCTTCTGCTCGAGAGCCCACAGCGGCTCCTTCTTCCCGTCCTGGAAGGTCAAACCCAACCTCCTCCACCTGGTACGGAAGGCCTTCCATAAGCCAGTGGTCCCCATCCATCCCAACCCCACTCCACCCTCACTCTTCTGCATTCAAGCCTCACCACCTTGTAATACCTAAGACCCACATCCCCCACCAAAGCTTCCCTGACCTCACAAGTCCACAGTCATAGCTCCCTCCTCTGAAGACCTGTTCATTTGATTAAACCAACCTTCACCACGAATGCTTGACCAGCACTCGGCTGCGGGACACCTGGTCCCCCCCTCGGCATGTCTCAGCTAATGGTTACGTCATCTTCATAGGTGTACATATTCTTCCTCGCAACTAAACGTAAGCTCCCCAAAAACAGACACCATGGATGACTCAGACTCCCCTGCTCTGTCCCATAACATACAAGAAGCACCAGAGATCTGGGAAACCAATTCTCAGCCCTAACATCAAATGCCCATATCGAGTCTCAGGCTTCTAGCTCTCACCGGAAAAGCTGAGTATAACTACTTTCAGCGCTGGTAGACATCCCACAACATTCCTCTTCGACAGATTAAACAATCGAGGGGGAAAAAAAAAAACACATGATTTCCCCCCAATTCATGAATCCCTCAAGGGCAAAGAGATAACAATGCTAAATGTGAATCGGCAGGGTGAATTTGCCATTCATGCAGCCATTGAAATAGAAAACCAGTAGAGACAGGATGGTAACAGAAACACTCCAGGAAAAGTCTGAGCAGACAGGCCTTCCTGCTCACTGACCCTAGGGTTCTCTCTGACTGGTGTGACCCAATAAACTCAGCACCTGCACAGGCATGCTGCTGTGATGACCTCTCATGCCAGGGTGTCACACTCATTTTCACCGGGGGCCACATCAGCTTCATGGTTGCCTTCAAAGGGCTGAATGTCATTTTAGGGCTGTATAAATGTGACTCCTCCTTCACTAGGGGCAAGGAGCTCTACATTCAGCCCTTTGAAGACAACCTCGAGGCCAATGTGGCCCCCGGTGAAAATGAGTTTGACACGCTTGCTTTCATGCATTCAGCTCTTCTCTGTTGCTACCATTCAGATGAATTATAATCACCCGATTCCATAACAGTCTGTTCTACACCTTATTATACTGAAAAGGTTTACCAAAATGACTGGAAGTCACCTTAACACAGTTTCCTTTCTAATCATTATTACTTTGTCAATGCTGCTCATCATCAAGTTTGAGATCAAGGGGAAAAAAAACGATAAAAACATCGTGCTAAAATTAATCTTTTGTCTTTTTCAATCGGAACAAAGAGAGTGTCCCTTTTCCTAAAGTGTCTAAACCAGCGGCTGCCACTTCCAACGTACGGTGCTCTGCAGGGCAGGGCTTCGCCAGTGGTCAAGTGAGTCCAGGGCCAGGGTAGGGCTTGAGATTCCGCATCTCTGACAAGGTCCCAGGTGCGGCCGATGCTGCTGGCCCACGGCCCACACTTTGAGAAGCGAAGACACAGAGAGAAGTTCCAGGGCATCCTCTGGGAGCACTGGTCAACTCTAACTCACATCAAAGTGAGCCATGAACCACGTCTGGAAGACGTGTTGTGACCAACAGTATCTTTATTTTCACAATGTGAATAGGTGGCAGATGACATTTAATCAAAACGCGACATCATCGGTGCAGCAAAACAGAAAGTCTAGTCATGACTTCCTTGTCAAAGGGTTTTCTTCTAAGTACAGCAAATGGAACTGGGGGAGGGAAGGACCACCCCAAGGGGACCAGCAGTATGGGTATCACCTGGGAGCTCGTTAGACATGCAGAACCTCAGGCTCCACCCCCAGACCTACAGAATCAGATGCTGTGTTTGAACAAGATCGCCAGGTGGTCTGGTCATAGCAGAGTTTGAGAGCCCTGGCTACAGACTATTTCTTGCTTCATCAAAGTGGTTAGTAAACCAAAACATTCAGGCTGCTGTAGAAGAGGTCAGAAAGCCCTCGAATTAGTACATATCCATTTGATTAACCCTGGAAGTGTGGCAGGTGACCTCACGACATCAAACTAGGACTCAGGGTCGGCTCTGGCCCTGTGTGAGTTTCTTCTCTGTTGCCTAGGTGTACAAGTTGCCACATGGGCAGGCTCAGGGGTGGTCGAAGGGGGAAGAAGGAGGTGTTTTGGGCACAGGCACAGGTGGATACCTGGGAGGACATAACCAGCATAGGAGGCAATGACAAAAGAGTGGAGGGCATGGCATCTGTGCCCTGTCCTCCCGACCCTTGGAGCACGGGGTTAAGGATGGACGCTGAGGGAGCCGTGTGCTAAAAGCTTGTGGGCAGTGCTGGACCCCAGGTGACAAGGTACAACAGAGTGGACAGCACAGGCCCCAGGGCCCGGGGTGGGGGTGGGGGGTGGCAACATGGGGCCCAGGGGACAGCCAGGGGAGGGGGCTGAGGAGTGCCATAACAACTAAGGAAGAGCAGGAGCTGTGGTGTACCTGAGCACAGGTGACATCCTGCCCTGGGGATTCCGAGGACACTGGCTGAGGTCCCGTGTGAGCAGGTGGAGCTGCTGGGACTCCAAGCTGAGCATTAATATTAACACGGCCTCATTTGCCCCCAGGGCTGGGGAGGCCTCACACATTCCAGTGACCACACAATAACCCTTTCTCTCCAGCCGCTCTTCCTCCAGACAAACCCTTCTCCCAGCTTCCAGTTATTTCAGCGCACGAAGCCTTCATGCTCCTTTTGTGCCCTCGGTCTGCGTGCCACTGCTGGGGAGCCTCTCCAGATGCCGCCCTGTCCCTGGTGTTGTCCTTTGCGACATCTGATGCCGGGTTGCTTTGAGCGAAGCCTCCCCAGGGGGTAGTTTATCTTTCAGTCTCACCTCTGGGTTTAACATTTCCTCCCCACCCTCCCAGCTCACCCATGATAGCATCCCTGGGGGGGCGGTCACGGCTCACCCAGTAAAATTCCAAGAGGGAAGGACTCCCAGGCCAGCTGTTGTTTCTTATGACCTGGATTTTCAATCCCAATTGTCTGCTGCAGCCCTGAGATTCACAATAACCTTGATGTGGGCTGAGTTTTGCTCTTACCACTGCTGTCCAGGTTGGCTCTTCAGACATGTTCACTTGGAAGGGGAGCAATGAACCACACCTACCTGGGACCAGTCTGTAGTTGACTCGATGGCTACCTACAAGCCCTCACCATATTTTCCTCTTTCTGTGTGGTTAGCATACTCAAGGGCCTCCATCAACCCCTGACTCTCCATCAACCTGTGTCACCACAACTTTCAAACACTGGGCTAGCTAGCGACGGCTCCCCATGCTCCATCCAGCCCTGTAAGTGAGGCTGCAGAAATTATTCTGCAAGCAAACCCCTCCATCTTTTCTCTAGATTGACTGAGCACCTCTATGTCATTTCTATATCTTCATGCCTTGGTTTGGGTGGATCTTATTCTGATGGAAAGACCTTTGGAGAATCTGACCCATCTGTCAATGCCTGGCCCTGAAACCTCCTGCCCCTCACTTATCAGACATCTATTTAGGGGGACAGTGGACACCACCACCCCCCATTATTGTCCACGACACAGGAGGCAAAGAGGCTGTGGATTCTTTAGGAAGCAGTTTTTAGATGATTTTGACTTCCTGATAAGACACCCTTCATGTACATCATATAATTAAATAGCAAGCAAGCAAAACAATGGAAAAGGAAATGTGTCCAAACAATATATAGCTTTCATTCATATCCAGGAGGGATGACACATTTGAAAAACACTGAGGCTGTTCACGTAAAATAGTAAGGGAATATTGTGGACCATTTCATGCTAATAAATAAGACAACGTAAATGAAATGGACAGATTCCACGAAAGATGCATATTACCAAAGTTGACTCCAGAAGAGGCACATAAACAAAACAGCCCCACTGTGCTATTTATCTGAGGTTTGGGGACACCAGACCAAAGAAGACCTTCCCGTAAAATATTCAGGACATGATCATTTACATGGTTGATTGGACTTATAGGTAAAAATTGCTTATGTTGATAATATGCATCCTTTGCAAACCAAAGTAAAGCCAATAATCCAATTTAAGGAGGATGCAACCGAGAATTCTAAGGGGGATCCATGTTCTGGACACAAAGGCTGTGTGAGTGAAAATCTTTGCATGTGAGAACTGAAAAGGCCAGTAGCCCACCACCCTCAGTTTTCACATGCAACTGGAGACCAGAGAGGGTAAGCAATTAGCCCAGGGCAACACAGCTAGTTAGTAAAAACTGAAACGATCCTTCCACAGATCCTCGATCTTTTTGAACGATGGCTCAGAGAGGCGTAGGGGTGGTGTTTGAATCAAGGAATAAAGCAAAGCTCACAGGATCACCCAGAGGAAATGGAGCATGGATACCCAAGCAAAGCAGCCCGGCTGGACAACTAGGACAGTTTAGCTCTGTCCTAATTGTTGAGCCAGCCAGCATCCCAACCGGACAAAATAAAGTTACACAGTGTTCCCGCAGCTGGCCATAAACAGGTGAGCTCTTCCCTGATAGCCCCACAGACGGGGTGATCTAAAAAAACGACTCCCCGCCTTGTTTTAAGATTCCAAACAAAGGAGAGTAATGTTGGAGCAAAGCGGATTAAGGTGCAAACTCGTCTTCCTTTAGGAAATTCAAATGGGGCTTGAGTTTCCTCCAATTTAAAAGGAGGAAAGTCAGGGCACCAAGGCCCTGACTGCAAAAGGCACCCAACAGGCACCACATGGCACTCGCAGTGGCCCCAGTACCCACCCTGAGCACCAGAGCCAAGAGGGGCCTCGCCTGCCTCTTGAAGAGTCCCCAGGGGTCCTCACTGACACGGGGGCCCGCGTGGCCACCACCCACCCAGCCTCCCTGGGTGGCTGTAAGGACCGGAACAGAACGAGACGCCTGCTCTGGGAAGCACTCAGTACTCCGTGGTGACATCAGATGGCCAGCAGTGGCACCCAGGCGAGATGGCTCCTCTACTGAGAAGCCACGCTCAGTGGGGAGGACCTCACACAGTCCCCTCAAACAGCCGTGCTGCTGCACCTGGCCTTTCGAGAGCATCACAGAAGCGTCTGCACATAGACTGCCATCCTCAGAGCCTTGGTGGGGTAAACCTCAGCACCGTCTGGCTTCCCGAGGGGCTGTGGTTAAGCCTCTTCAGGACCCTTGCAGTGCTGTCTCTCAGCATTTGCCAAAACGATGTAATTTGCAGGGATGGAGTCTACAAAATAAACGGGCCTTGCTGGCGAGATTCCACACGCACAGACCTGACGGCAGGTATGGGGTAGGCTGGCAGCAAACAGGTGTGTGATGAGAGAACCCGGTAAATCCTTAGTTAATGAAAACGGCCTGCCAGTTGAGTTCACAATCACCAGAATGCGCTGGGGGATGAAAGCAACCACATACTCAGGATTTTCCATCTGTCGCTGCCTCACATGTCTCCAAAGGTGCTCAGTCGTGAACATTCCATAGGGCCAGCACAGCTGTGGACGCGGCAGGTGCCCCCCAACCTCCCCTCACTGGGTAGCGGCCTCACCCACCAGCTCTTATGAATGTTGGCTGTTAATGGGCCACCACTGGTCACTTGTCCCAGGAATCACCCTCTGCTGAGAGCCACTCCACCCAGGAAGTGACGCACACAATTCACCCTCACAGGGCAGCCCATAATCAATGACTGACCAGTGGGCCCAGGGAAGGGAACAAAAGACCAGCCCCTCACCCTCAGGTGGGGCCAGCTCCTGGGGCAATTCGTGCCCCAGATCTCCCGTGCTGGTAACCGTTCCTGTGCACCTCACTCCTGCTCTGCTCCTGACAGCAGCACCCCCAAATCACATGGACAAAGACCCTACTCCCAGGTTCTGCTTCTACAGAACCTAGACCCTCACCATTGCCCAAAATTACAAAAGGCCTTTAAATTTTAAAATAAGAATGAACACCGAGTGCTTTGTGGCATTTTTTTTTCAAATTCATACATAGAAGCCATCCTTCCTCTCGTGTTTCATTAAGAGCAAAAGGCAATTAATGACCCAGAGATGCCAGGAGTACTTTCAAACTGTTTCTACACACACATCCCTCCTGCCTTTGTTCAGGTCTCAGACTGATCTAATATCATTTCCCAGAGAGAAGATTCTTACCCCGCTCCCACGTCCATCCCCCTCCCCCACCGCTCCTGCTTCTTTCTTCCTAACACCTGTCACTACTGGCATTCCGATGTTCACTCCATGCTTTCCGCCTCCGAGTCACCAACCCTCTAGCTCTGCACCGTCTACTCCAATAGCCATTGGCTCCCTGGAGCTATTTTCTATTTAAAATTAAATTAATTAAAATTGCTGTGCCTACCACTGTGGCGTACAGCAGACACGCAAATGAATACATGTGCGCGAATAAAAGGTTCGTTTGCGGGGATCATCATTCATTCCGCAATGTCTAAGTTTGTGACGTTCACACTAAACACTGATATTCTCAAGGGCAGGAACTGTAAGGACATTCAAGAAAAAGTTCCTTTAAAAGCTACTAATAGAGGACCATTCCTGCTTGAATCTTTAGCGGGTGGCAGTTCATTGCAGGTTAAGAAAACACAACGCCAGTCCCCAGAAGGAGACAGCCAGCTAGCCAGAAACTGCTGAGAACTGTTGACACGCACTGAAGGCAGCACGAAAAACAGAAAACTTTCCTTTTTTCTCCCCTGAAATGGGCTGATATTTAAAACCGCATTCCCTCTTCTCGACAGAATAAAAATCTATCAGGCATGGTCTTTTTCTCTGCGTTAACTACGCTATGACTACTTCAGAGCCACACATGTGTGCATGGCCAGGAAAACATGCTGGGGGCAAGGTAAAGAGATGCCAGTCTGTCTCTGACCCACCCCTCTCCGCCTCAACACTAACACACTTTTCCTTCCTAAGAAAACGGCTTCACTAACACACCCACTTCGTACTTAGATGAAGAACACGCCACTAACCACACAAGGAGGACCCGGCAGCCACAGCGGGCTTGACTTTGGAATGCAGACAAAGCAACCGGAAAAAGTGAGCAACCCACGAGTGTTCCAGAGCACATGGGGACGACAGGGGTCCCCTCACTGGTTCTCAGCTTTGTTTTGCTTTTTAATTTGTTCTCTATTTCTCCTTGAAGGGAGTGGGGGCTAATGTTTTTCTTTCATGCTCCAGGGCATCTTTGGAAAAGGCTATCATTTTCAAAGCCAGTGAAACACCTTCAGTTATGCTGTTCTTATAGAAAAAACGATCCACTCCTTTGAGTTTTAAATTCGTGTTAATGGCATTAAAAGGAAAGGACTAAAAGGTTCCAAGAGCCAGCGCATAGCACCCTTGGAACCTGGCCCTCGGGAGCTCCCTCCTAATGAGATTACTGGGGAGGTCTGCAACCCTGGGCATCCATTGACTCCCAGTTCCAAACAGGAAAAGAAGCTTCATTTCAATGTAGTGCACTTGGTTTTTCTCTGTCTCTCTTTTTTCTTTGTAAATTAATAGGTCAAGTGGTGGCTTGTCGTAACTCAAACACAAGATGAGACCCGGAGCAGGGCTCTGGCGTCCTCTGATTTTGATTGACATGAACCAGTCTGACCTGCCAGGTCGGCCTTCAGCATCACTAAAGGGCTGGCATCCCGACACTATCTTTTACTAGCCAGACTCAAATATAAACATGTTCTTACTAACAGGTGTCAATCGGCTAAGAGGAGACTAGGATGTTGGGGCTAGGACCGGTCAGAGACACCTACCTGCACAGTGTAATCTCATAAGAGACCATGTCTCAAAGAGAAAATGGGGTGAACCCACACTGTTTGCTGTCCCGGCATCTGCGACTCTGCCCCTGCACTGTGGGTTGGGATTCTGTGGTTCCTACCACATGCCCAACTCCTTGTCCACCTCTCCTCTCTATCCCTTACTCCCTCCCTCCCTGAATTTATTTCAGTTCTAGGATGTAGGTATTTGTTGTTCTGGAAAGACAATTAGAGCACATGGAATGCCATGAAATAGGTTTTTACTTCAAAATATAATTAGAAAGTGGATGGCTATAAAGCCAAAAGATGTTTAATCATATATATTTATATTACACCTTCCTATGTAACAGCAATAACCAGTTGGGAAATATCGTACAACTTAAAAATAAGAGCATGTATAATGTCAACGTATAAAGAATTCCTAGGAATGACTTTAGCAAGAAATGTATATGCTCAGCATAAGGAAATCTACAAAACTGAGAGAAGACATAGAAGACCCATTTCAATGACTGTCCTTTCCAAAATGAAAAGTCCTGATAAACACGTCAATTCTGCCCCATTGCAGTCTGCAGGTTCGGTGCAATGTAAGCGCTGACGCCATTGTTGAGGGAAGACAGGAGGGAACCGAGTACGGAGTAACGAAGATGGTGAAATATATTACAGAGCTGTAATTCTAACGTCTTGGTACTTACACAGGAATAGCTGAGTTTAAGCAAAAAGAAAACTGTAGCCCCAAAATAGATACTTCTCTGCGTGAGAATTTAATGTATAATAAAAGATCATTATAAACTATTCAGGAAGGCAAAAATAATTTTTATTCAATGTTGAAACAATTGGTTAATAATTTGGAAATAAATGAGTTTGGATTTTTATTTCACAAGTATATACTAAAATCAATTTTGGACTAAGTAAACACCATAGACAAACATAAAAAAAAATTATACTTAAATATTAATCAAACCACTGGAGAGAGAACGAGTTTGGAAATGAGAAGCATTGAAGAAGATCACAAGTAAGAAATCCCAAAAGTTCTTCTGTATTGTACAGGACGGAGGTGTGAAATGGGCTGACTTATGTATCAGCACCCCAAAGGACAGTGCTGATGCTGGGTGTCAGGTAGGGAGGCACCACAGCCCATGAATGCCAAGATGCCCCATGGCTTCCACAATCAAAGCTTCTTGTTCCTGCGACTTCCGATGTGGAGTCCAAGGTAGCTGGGCAGTGGGACAGACACGATGGCAGTGTCCTGGCCCTTACCTGAGAATGACACACAGCTCTTCCACCCACAGCACAGGGGCCCCCACCAAACCAAAAGGGTCTTGGGCTGGACTCTCTCAAAAGCCAGGCCTGGGGCAAGGGTATGAGTTTATCTGGGAGGTGATCCAGGAAGCACTAAAGGAGAGTGCAGAAATGAGACAATCCAGCAGCATGACTGAGCAGGTGACTGCTGAGGGCAACCTGGGCCCAGCTGTGCTGGGAACTTCTGGGGAGAAAGGGTAGAACATGCCCGAAGGTTGTACCAGCAGAGGGTCTAGGAAACTGAGGTACTTATTTACCTGTTCCCCTCTATTAGTGGTTGAGGGCTGCTCCTAGGATTCAGGAACAGCATATGCAAAGGTAGGGTGTCATGAAACAGTCTGGTGTGTTCAAGTCCTTGAACTAAGAGCTGTTTGGAGCATGGAGTATGCTAGGAAGAGCTTGGTCAGGGAGGCAGAGCTCAGGTCCTAAGGATGTATTAGTCAGCATAGGCTAAGCTCTGCTTCATCATCCTACTAGCTGCCCAGCACTTCTGGGTTTCCCCAAGAATGAGCCAACCCTGGCCCTGCAGTCAGAGAAAGCCCTCAAAAAGGGTTGCAGTGGCTTGTGGGGGATCCATCAGAACAGGGACTATGGAAATGGAATGACAGCATCTGCTAAAGAAGGGGAAAATGATGTCTGGGGAGCACCCACTGTCCTGCCACAGACGTAGAGACACAAACTCCGCAGGATTCTGGGTGCACACAATCTGAAACAAAGTCAGTATCTGGACTAAGTTGAACAACCAGCTTCACCCAATTCATTCCTACAAAGAGACTCGTAAAACCAAGGCTGTTATTGCTGGACAATCTACTCCTCCTGCCAGCCCTGAGACCCAGCGATGCTTTGTGAAAGGTGCCCTGGACTAGCTCGTGGGTGTGGAGACGGCTGTCAGGAAAAATGGTCTGCTCATATGGGGTGACTCCAAGATGAAAACACAGCGTGCCTGTCCTTAAGTAGTATGTGGTCTCTGGAGGTGACAAGTAAGCACTTGCTTATGAATTGTTTATGATTGCTTATGATTGTTTATCACAAGTTCCAAAGAGATGCGGCAGGGGCAGGTCACACGTCTCCCAGAGGTCCTTGGAGGCTCTGCCATGAAGGTGAGGCCTGTACCAAGGCCAAGAGACAAGTAGAAGTTTGTCATGAGTGAGACCAGTCAGGGTCAAAGCCACTTCTGGCTCATGCTGCTTCCATCAGTGGGTGCACTAAGTTAATAATTCATACAAAGAGGAAACACCAAGTTACATGTTAAATTATTCAATGCCAAAAGCTTTAATTACCACCAGATTTCACTCTAACGACCACAAGTCTTCGTTTGCCGTGTGTGACACTTTTGTTTGTTTTGGTGGCCTGATGTTCTTTGCTCTCCACCCCCCCCCCCAGAGTGCTGAGTGTCCATATTCCTTGTTATGTAAGTACCTACAGATCATTTAACCTGCACCAAGTCTGCCCTTTCCCCAGAGAATGTTGAATATCTCTGTCCAGAAACACAGAGTAGAAAGTTGGTTGCTGGTACCCTCAGTAACTGAAGGCGGAGAGCTAATCTCACGTTACATAGTAAGGCAGCTTCTACTCCAGACCATTCACAAGTTTCTCAATGCTTTTCACCTCCTTCAAACACGTGGAAGACAGAAAAGTGTGTGATTAATTAGGCAAAATGCTGCCAGAACCCTCTCCAGCAGGCACAATAGAAAGGCTAACAAAGCTACTCTTAACATCCAAACGAACGCTAATTAAATGTCCTGGGGAAGATAAAACAGACACTGCAAAATGCAGTAGTTCCTCAGAAACTGGTTCAGAACAGTTCGGGCCAGTTACGAAAGATGGGGTGGCAAATATGGTGAACACAGCTCCAGCCTTGAGCTCCTCTCTTCCTTCTGGGGACACCTGTTCCTGGCCTTGGTCGGTGGCACCACAGACTGCCCCGATCCCCGTGACCGAGAGTCATCTCTGACTTCTCTTCGCTCACCTCCCCCAGCCAATCAGTCTCCCAGTCCTGTGGGTTCCACCTCCAAAATGCCTCTCCAATCTGGCACCTTGACTACTTACTGCCTTACGGCCCACCCTCATCACATCTGGCCCGAGCTATCTGTCTCCGGCCTCCCTCCTTCCCCTCACCCACCCACATGCCTGGACAAGGCGATGTCTCTAAACCACAGAGCGGGACATCTCCCTCCCCCCCCGCCGCTTTGTAAAACACTCTAGTGGTTTTCCACCTGTTTCTCAAACTCCAGGGGAGCCTCAGACATCTTCTAGGGGGCTCAGATGGTCTCTAAAATTATTTCCTGTGTAACTGTGTGCTTTCATTTTCACAATCACCTTTTTCAAGATCATCAATAGAAACATGTTCCAGGTCACCCACGTGACCGTGTGATGACCAAGTGCTGCCACATAATTTCACCATATGGATCCTTGCACTGATGATGTAGTTGGCAACAAGAAACAGCGTTTTAACTGTCACAGGCTAATGAGGAACAGAACAAAAAGGACTTCATGTAGAGGACACCGATGAGACAATTAGCCATCACACAGCTCACGGGGCATAGCACACCGCACACCAAATTCACAAGAACCTAAACAATTGTTTTTAGAATCAGACACAGTGATTTCATTTTAGCAAAACTAACTGCACCCGTCACATTAAATTCGTGCAGTTCACCTGAATTTACTCCATTTGCGTCTGTGTTGATATTTTACTGACACATTCGCTGTGGCTTTACGGTCACAGGCAAGCTCTGCACATAAGGAGTTTAGATCTACTGAACACTACCTGCACCTTTGAATTGCATTATAACAAAAATAACTTAAACCACTACTAAGAATCTACAAGATTTTATTTTCTTTAAAGGAATTCACATATGACTCCCATTTGAGAAACTCTGGTCTTCCCAGTGAGACTTAAGGCCCATAACAAGACATGCGTGGGAGAGAGAGTGATGTTCTCTGAGCTTTCCATCCATACCCCCGTCGTTTCCTACGCCCCTCGCAATGAGCTCTGGTCAATGGTCTGTGGGCATCAGCAGTGATTCATCAGTTCCAGACTGAAGCACGGAACAGCCAGAGAACAACCCTCCCAACACCTCTTCCTGTCGCGGTCCTGTCCAGCAGGACCACGTGTTGTTGTGGAATGCTTGTCCTATATCCCCAGACAAGTAACAAACAAATTCACCCGGACTAAAGGAATCCGGTGGAGAAAAGGGATAGCTTGGCCGCTCTCTCAGAGAGAGAGAGAACCGGCCTGGCCACTCTCTGAGTGAGAGAGAGGGCCCGCATGGCCACTCTCCCACAGACAGAGAGGGCCCTTACCCCTCACCTGGACAGGCTTTTATTGACACTCCAGGATGGTTCTCATTAACTATGCATAGGATCACTTTCGGTGGATACCTTTTTACAGATAACAGAAGAAAGAATGTTTCCAGTTACTTCAAAGAGAAAGGTCATTTACAAATGTAAAGGAGAGAAGGCTGAGCTGTTTACATTCATGCCTGGGAAGTCTAGCACAAGTCACAGTAAACTGCTGTCTCCATCCCAGGTGAGGGAGTTTTTGCAAGAGCAAGTTTAAAAGCAGCCTAGGGACAATGCATTCCTGATTCCCCACAGGAGACCTATTCACAGATGTTCCCTGCACGCCACACGCATCTGTCTGCATTCAGAACCAGAGCTGAGTCACAGGTCACGTCGCATAAGAATAGGTTCCCTATAACTTCCTAATGGGGTGATTACATAGACCACATTCTCCAAAAGGTGTACGTGCAAGCTGGGGGGAAGCTGCATCAACTTGGCCCTCCACTGACCTGTGAAGGACACGCAGTGTGAGTGAGAAGTAACCTTTGTTGTCCTGTGCTACTAGTATAACAAAGTTGATTTGTTACTGCAGCAAAGCTGGGCCTATGCTGACTGATACATCGTCAGGAAATGCTTCCCTGTCTAAGCGCCTTCCAGCATACTCCATGTTCCAAATAACTCTTAGTTCAAGGATCCGAACACACCCAGCTGTTTCAGGACAGCCTACCTTTGCACATGCTGTTCCTTAATTCTGGAATGCTATTTCCCATGTATTTCTGCTCTCCTCCCCCATTCTGCCTTTGTTTCATCTTTCAAAACCCAGTTCAGATATAATCACCACCAGGAAGTTTTCCTCCTTTTTCCAACCCTCTTACCCCCATCACCATTACCCAGGAACTCTGCAGAATGCTTATCTCACCATGTTTACACACCTGTCCCCCTCTCACCCCTCAACCACATTATAGAAGGGTCAGGGACTTATTCATCTCTACATACTTAAGGCCAGCATGCAGGAGAAGTAGGCAGCACTTGACCATTTGGCCAGGACAAGCTTCCTCCAGCAGGGCTGGCCCTAAGGCGCTTGAAGGAAGTTGGGTTAGATCCATTACCTTCTGAAGAGAACATGTTAATCAACAGCAGCCAGTGCCAGCTGTCTCTGCCCCAGCCCCAGGCAAGACCTGCAAAAAGGCCTGAAAACTTCCCATCTTCTCCCCAAACACAGTGTCCTTCAGTTCCCACAAAGGACTCAGACTTTACCTGGGAGGAGTAGTCTAGCACCTTGTACTCAAAGTGTGGCCCTCACATAAGCAACACCTATAGAACCAAGGAGCTAGTGAGAAAGGCAGAAACTCAGGCTCCATCCCAGACCTTCTGAATCAGAATCTGCAGGTTAGCAAGATCCCTAGATGATTCGTATGCCTAATATTTGAGAAGCACTAACCCAAGGCACCCAGACAGAATCTCTTCAGCCTACAAGGCAACTTTAATAGCAATACTTTCCATTTGTAATAATATCTTTTAAGACCTTTGCATCACTAAATTCTCAGAACATGATCATGCCTAGTTTATCAATAGGCAACTGAGGCCCAGAGCTGTTGGGTACCTTGCCCAGAATCACACAGCTTTGAAGTTCCAGAGCCAAGATGTGAAGGCAGATCCAAAGGATTCAAGAGCTCTAACCCCCATAAACACACACCACACGGCACCCTGCCATTTACAAAGTTCTATGAACCCTGAGCCTGCAAGACCAGCCCAAGCAGCTCTGGAGACCTCCCTGTCCCTTTATCCAGCCACTGAACTGGTGCTCACTCTATTCCATCACTCACTCACTACCTACACCGTGACGCCAACACAGACACCACTGTCCCTGAGAGACTGCCAGTTTTCCTGGATACGGATTTTATGGGCTTGCTCAATAATTGTTTGATGAGACAATGAAAACATTTCCCCTTTGATCATCAAACAACCCTCTGAGCTTGGCTGGACAATTATTAATAAGTAAATAAAGGTGAGAACACTAAGGTTCCCAGAGAAGGCAATGACTTGCCCCCAGGCAACCAGGAAGCCTCAGGCCTCTGGGGATGGAGCTCAACTCCCTGACTCCCAAAACAGATTTCTCCCCTACTCTGCCACTCTCCCTGTATTTCCTTCTTCCGATCTACATGAATAGGTAGTTGAAAAGAAACATCCTTTTCAAAGAACTCCCCCACATAGGCATCTTCAAAAGGGGTTCTGCTTTACCACCAGATGGGCCAAATTTACACAATAACTGGAGGACACCAAAGGGAAACAGGGAAGCTGTTATACCAGATAAAATGACCCCATGGATGCAAGGAAAGGAAACCTCATCAGGAAAGAGCCTCTGCTACAGCAGCCCATCCAAACCTGACCCAATGAGCCCAGGACAAGGCAGAACCCACAGGAAGGCCAGGTGGGTGGAGACCTGCCCACCTTCCCTGACCAGGTAGCACCAACCCCCTGCAGTGTGCGGCATTGTGGGTCCACTGGTCAAGACAGCCTTTTTCCGTCCCCTTATTGGCTTTAGAAGGAAGCTAAGACATTTAAACAGCTCGGCATTTCACCAGAGAAAAGCAAAACACGTGCCTGTAATATTCAACTGTTTAGGAAAACATTTAGGAAACGCCTTGAACCGGGAAAAAGAGGCATGAGAGAAGCCAAGAAATGAGATCTTGGGACAACTAAGCAACTCTGAGGCTCAGAGCAATTGGGTACCAAATTTATTTTGTTTTTCTGAGCACAGCGCCCAAGCCCCGTGCCACCCCTTCTGCTGGGCACTGTGAGCACCACCAAAGACACCCAGATGAGGTGGCTAATGGGCGCTGCACCCCTCCCTGCTTGCTAAACCTGTGCCTGAACACAGGGCTCCATCTGCTTGGAAGGAGCCACCTTGTGCAAATTCACACACTCTGCAGGCCAGCACAGGCTGCCCATGACTAGTGATGGAGCTTCACTCAGATCCCTGAGGAGAAAAAAATGTTGAGAGTGAGAGGGTCTGTGTTTTTTGTTGGGTTCTCTAGAATCAGGTCTTGGAATGAGAATCCCTATAAAAATGTTTTGTTAGTAAGTATTACTAGGAAAAACTGGTAGGGGGTTGAAAAAGTAAGAGAAGAAAGAAACGCAAGCCAGGCAAAGACCCACGGAGGTCAACTCACACAGCTGCACAGGGAGTCTCTGGGGACAGAGCGTGTCACGCTGTGGAGTGTCCCAGCCAAGGGGAAAGGAGCTGGACTATTTATACTCTAGCACCTCTCAGCCCTTGACCAGGGGCTGCCCCCAGGGGAGATGTCAATTCCCAGGCACTCCTTGCTCTCACTTCCTCAAGACCAAGCTGACTCCAGCAGCCCAAGGTCATCCTCCAACCAAGAGGAGGGGCTGGCATTTGGGACCAGGGCACCAATGTGCACAAAGATGGGAAAGGTCTCGGGGGGAGTACAGCACAGCACAGAAGCACCTATGACAGTCCACTGGCCAATATTTCTCTCTCCAAGTTTTGCCAAAGTCTTGGCTGCCATCATGCAAAGACTCCGTCTCTGTCATTCTGAAGCCTCGTGGGGTCCTCAGGCAGGGACCCTTGCTCTTCTTACACTTCTTTTAGCTCACCAGAAAAGCCATGACCCTAGGACCTCTCAAATCCAAATGCAGTGAGTTACTGGGCATCTTTCCGCAACTCTGTTCTGCCTCTCTGTCCTTTCCCCAGTGAAGCATTTTAGAGCACCATCCAAAGCAATCCAAATGTTAACCTGAAATGCTTTTCTGAAGTTGGGCTGCCAGGCAAATCCAACATCCTTTTCCTTCTTTACATTTTGGGCTCATTTCTTGCCGTCCCCGAAGGATAAGCACCCTGCTTGGCTACTGCTGTGGAAGTCCCATTGATTGTGGTTGTGAGTGGTTGTGAGTGTTTGCTCACCGCTAGCCCAACAGTTCAGCTCTGCAAGCAGTTACCTGGACCAGCTTCACAGCCATCAAAGCACAGGACCCCCTAATGACAAAACTCTCCATGAAAGACAGTGATGAAGGCAGGACTCGGCCTCAGTTTGACAGCTGTCATCCTGGACAGCACTTCAAGGAAAGGAAAGGGAATGGAGCCAACAGGGAGGGGGGAGGGGGAGGAATGACTAACTTGGGGATGAATAACAACTGAGTTCCCTCCACAGCTTCTCACCCCCCACTCCCAACAGGTGGATACTCTGAAAAGGTATCCCCAGACGCCCAGCACTGGTGCCATCTTCTCCCTACCTCGCCACACCACCCCCAGAGCCAGACTTGGAAGGCAGTGTAAATCACACCTGTATTTGAAATTAACTGATGGGATATTTCACAAACTCATTTGTTGTTGTTGTTGTTGTTAATTTCCAAATGCTTTTTCCTGATTGTCTTAAGATCTTCTGTGTATTTCTTCATCTAGTACCAAGGAGAGTTTCCTGTCCTTTAGCGGGTTAATGAGCTCTGGTGACCAGGGTTCAAATCCCAGCCCCACCACTATTAAGCTATGCGGCCTCGAGCAAGTCAAGAGTCTGGGCACCTCCGTTTTCTCAGGTGACAAACGGGGATGCTTCCCCTTTCCCCACAGGTTTGTGTAGAGTGAAATGAGGTCAGCTTTAGGGCAGGTTGGGATGCTCAGTAGCTGTCAGCTCCCTCCCGAGTGCTTTCCCTCCCCTGAAGTCCCAACGCATCTTGCCAGATGCCCACGCGTTTCTTAAGAAGGCCCCGCTGGCTGGCGAGGGATTGGAAACCGACTCCGGACAGCACTATCTCCGAGCAAGCGAGTTTCAGGTGGTGCAGCTGCGCGCGCTCGCGCACACACACGCACAGTGCACTTCGGCCACCCCCGGGGGTCTGGCACCCCCCTGTGTCCAGCGCTACTGCACCACCCAGCACGGAGCAGGGTCTCAAGTCCGGGCGACAGAAGTGCTCCCACCCCCACGCAAGGCACTTACCCTGGGCAGGCCGCGCGGGGCAGCTGGGGGCGGGCCGCGCCGGGGGCGGCGGCGGGCGCGGGGTGGGCGCGGCGGCTGGCATGGTGCGGTGGTCGGCTCCGGGAGCGCCGGGCTCTGCTGTGGGAGCGCGGGGCAGCGGATGGACGGTCCAGCGGGCGCGGGGAGGCGGGGCGCGACGCGAGCAGCCACGAGCCCGCGCCCGCCCTCTCTCCTCTTTCCCTCCCGCTGCCCGCCCAGCGCCGAGCCGCGCGGGCGACGAATACCCGGAATGTCTCCGGGGGCGCTGGGCTTAGCAACCGCGCGCCCGCCGCAGCTCCCTCGCTCTGCGCTGGGCTAGGGGTGCGCGCCGCGGGGGGCCCTGGAGAGGAGGCGGGCCCGCCTTTGAACGTGAGCTCACACCCACTACTTTGCCTGTGAAAGGCTAAAGGAGGCCCCCGGGGACCCACCCCGCCCCGCCCTGCCAGCCTTGGAGCCAGGCAAGGTCTGGCTTTGACCGTGCGCCTCGCCCACGCTCTCGCTCCCTCGCAGACGAAGAGATCCCCAGCACCCTGGCAATCCTCGCCCGTCCTAGCAGAGTCCAGACTTCCCACACCACTCCCTCCCTCCTACCCCATTTTCACTACTACCACACTGACTCCGGGCCCAGCAGCCGCCCTGCATCCCTGTTGCCCCCCAGTTTAAAGGCCTGCTCACGCTCTGGTCCACACCGAGGTCTGAGAGACACAGGCTGCAAAACGTCCCTCCAGCCTGTGTCTTCCTGGTACCATCTAAAGGCTGCCCAAGGCTCCTTGCCCTGTTATACCCCCCTACCCCTTCCCAGCACCGCCTGCCTAATCCTCATAGGTGTGGATCTCCCAGGTCTGTAAGTCACAGTGGTGGAGATGGGGATGGGGGCGGGGAACGACTCATATTCTCAACTGGCCCCCCTGCCCCTGCTAGCAGAGGTGACAGGCTCACAAGAAAAGCCATGCCCACCTCCCCACATGCCCACGGACATGCCTACAGCGGTGGTCTGGATTTTGCCTCAATCCATCCAGTCCCAGAGGGACTTTGTCCAATGTTGGTGTCCTGTGACATTGTTCACATCCAACAGGACACCAAGGCTGAGCCAATAGTACCAGATCAGCTCCCAGCTGGCAGGGTCTTTCTTTCTCACAGGGAACAAAAGACTAACAGAAGGCTGTTGGGTGTGGCTTCAGCTTCTCAGGGACAGCCTAAGGACCCAACCTCTCCTTCCAGGCTTGCTCGTGGCCACTTCCAGCATTCTGCCTCCTCTTTTCAGACTCCTTACCTCTGCGTCACAAATGGCTGTGACAGCCTCCTGAAGCCACTCTGTGAAAAGGAGCTTCCACTCCTGGCTCCTAGCTTGTCTGATGGCCGAGATGATCATCAAGAACCGTTTTCAGCAATTCCAGGTCACCAAACAGAGAACAAAGGACAAACGACCTGCCTCCAAGTCGCTGACCTTCTAGTGGTAGTGGTGTGGGGCAGGGGCGGGTGGGGACAAATAACAAAATGACCAAGAAGTGGGGAGCGTTGTTACTTTCAGTAAGGCGTCCCTGATGAGGTAACAATGAGAAAAAGCCCACGGTAGCCCCCTTTGTCCCTGGCTTTACTTCCCAGGGTTTTCAGTTACCCACCATCCACCATCATCCAAAAAAATTAAATGGAAAACTCCAGAAATAAACAATGAGTAAGTTTTAAATCGTGTGCCGCCCGGAGCGTCGCATTGAAACGTGAGACCCTCCCACTCCACCCGACCTGAGACGCACAGCATCCCCTGGCGCGGCGTTAACTACATTGCGCAGACACACTTGGCTCCCATTAGTCTCTGAGCAGCCAGCGAGGTTATCAGGTGGACCGCTGTGGTGTCACAGTGCGTGTGGTCAGTCCCCTTATTTTACTCACCAACGGCCCAAAGTCACTCACATAACTTTCATTGCAGGATATTGTCGTGATGGTTCTATTTTTATCCGTTATTGTTGTCAATCTCTTACTCTGCCTGATTTATAAATTGAACTTTATCAGAACTATGTATGTATAGGAGAAGACACAGTATATGTAGGGTTTGATGTCATCTGCAGTTTCAGGCATCACTTGGGGGATCTTGGAACATATGCCCCGTGAATGAGAGGGGACTGCCATATCTGGAATGTTCTGTTGGGGTAAGCACCCCTCATGTAGTTAAATGCTTTCTTTTTAGAGTCCTTTACAGCCAGCCTTCCTGACCCTATCATTTATATTTAACGAGTAAATAAAACTTAAATACGTCGTTTTAGGAAATGGTTTGACTTTTGTGGAGGAGAAAACAGATGTTTTGCAAAGCAGCAGTCCAGCAGTGTCTAATTATTGGCTAGGTGATGTTTACACATTGATTAGCTATATACTTTAAACAATTACAGTGAACACTCTAATCAGGTTACCTCACAACACTGAGGGATAAACACGATACATCTTGGGGAGCACTGTGGAAGGCACTGCTAGGTGCTTTCTCCAATCCTCATTCTCTCCTTCTGCCCTAGTACCAGACCCTGAGTTTTAGATGAGCACACTGCAAGCTAGACTAAAGAATAGGCTTCCCAGTCTCCCCTGCAGCCGGAATGGCTATATGAAAAGTTTCTGGCCAATGAAATAGAATTAGAAGTGCCGTGTCAGAGCTTCAGATGGGCTCCTTAAAGATGCCATGCTGTTAATAGGGACACTCCTGTCTCTCTGTCTCTCTGTCTCTCTTAATTGATGGGGGAGGGGGGAGAGAGAGAAAGAAAGAAACATCAATTTGTTGTTCCACTTATTTATGCATCCATTGGCTGCTTCTTGAATGTGCCCTGACCAGGGATCAACCCAGAACCTTGGCGTATCAGGGCGGTGCTCTAACCAACTGAGCTGCTTGGCCAGTCTCCTTTGTCCCTCTCAACCTTCTTTGGTCTGGATTTCAGACATAACATCTGTGGTAGGTTGGATTATTACTTTTAAGTCTTCACTCGATCCCTGAATATAATTAGAAAGCCACCCTTTACGGTACCTGGCGTGTAGTCCCCTAACCTTGATTTCAGGCTTGCTGACTTTGGTCAATGGGACATTACGGGACACAGTGTGAGCAGAGGGTTGGGATGCACTCCTGTGGTCTGATTTGCCCTTGTGTGGTCCTGTCAAGGGCCCAGGTAGCTGCCTGTCCCAGAAAAAAATGTGGAGAAACATGCAGCAGACCTGAATTTCCACCTGCTGCTAAGTTCATGTCAAGAGAAACATTGACATACCCATCTGCAATCATTTAATGTAAAACGAAAGGACCATCACGTTTATAGTGGACCCTTAGCCATCAACTCATTTAGCATACCTAAAGAGGGCAGAACAAGTTCTCGTGGGCCAGTCAAGGTGTCTGAGCTGCTTTGGTTGAGAGTGAGCAGAATTTCACTCAAGTAGTTCACGTGGCAGGGAGCACGGGATATTTTAAAGCTATTTGAAGAAACTCACAGACATCCAAAAGCAAATTGGCCAGCACCTCGTGACTTGACTCAAGTGTCCCCCGCAATTGCTACACCTCAGAATCCAGTTTCTCCAGGGAGAGAATATACTCGGCCTGGTTTATTTGTTCTGACCAGGCTCTTTAAACCACTGGCCAAGCACGGGATTGGCTGCTGTGGGTTAGGTGTCTATCCCTGGCGCACACAGCCATGGCTCTGTGTGAAAGAGGCCAGGGCAAGCATTGACAGAAGTAGAAGCTAGAGAGCTGGGATGACTACCTCCCCGCATAGGGTGTTTCAGGTGGGGGCGGGGACGGGGGCGGGAACTACTTCTGGAAGAAATTGACAGGCACATCCAGGACACCAGGTAGGATTTGTTGAGGAAGGAGCTAGAAGGAGGTCATGCCTGGGTGGGAGACCACTGTGTGTGTGTGTGTGTGTGTGTGTGTGTGTGTGTGTGTGTGTGTTTAGGAAGGACTTGGAGGGGAGACCAGGAAAGGGGATGACTTTCAAGGGGAGCCTTTGAGAGAAATTTCCCTACTTCCCAGCATTACCCAGGGTGACTCCAGATTGAGATTTTGGGAAAGGAGAAAACTTCAGAATCTTGTACAGATCACTATTCAAACAAAGGTGCTGTGTATTTTCTTCCCTGACACTTCGCATTTCTTCCTGTCACGTCGATAGAGCACTTCTAGGTGCCTGCCACCCCCAGCTGCCACCACCTCTCTCCCCCCTCCCCCAGGTAGACTTCTGGAGAGACCACTCCACGTTCACCCCTTACCCCCATGGTCTGCAGAGCATCGGCACTGCTGCTCCTCTGCGTGGCTAACGCCCTCTTCTCCGCCAAACTCGGTGAGCACAGGTCAGTCCTAGCCGTACCTCCTCACTGCAGCATGGGGCCAGTCTCAGGACTCCCCCCCTCCTGACCTCCGCAGGTCCGGTTGCTTTCTAATCTACCCCATCTTCTTAAAGCAAACTATTTTTCCACGTTGTGGGTCTCTTCCTTTCATCCAGCTCTTACATTGCTATTTCTTAGGGATTTATTCTTGTCTTGGGTAAACTCTCCCTGGGTAATCTTTTTTTTTTTTTTAAGTTCTTAGTTCATCAATCTTCTCATGAAAAATCTGCACGGCCACCGCAGATGAAGTCACTGCAGAATCGTCACTCCTTCTGTGGCCGGTCTCCAGCTGACTTCTCGCGGCACCAGCACTGGCCTTCGCAGTCCCCGGACTGTCTCCAGCCTGATCCCGCGTTCCCCTCTCTGTGCTCTCGAGGTCTTCTCGTACAGCCGCCCTGACAAGTCTGTGTTCGGGTTCTCTTTTCTTTGCACAGTCCAAAG
>VMDR010004066.1:0-64337 GCA_007922815.1 Macrotus californicus | reverse complement strand
GAATGAGCAACTCAGGTTAAGAGATGTTTAATAAGCACCTGAGCCCTGGCTCACATTGGTTGGGTGTCATCCCACAAAGCAAAAGGTTGCTGGTTTGATCCCAGGTCAGGGCACATATCCAGGTTGTAGGCTAGGTCCCCAGTTGGGGCACATGTAAGAGGCAACCAATGTTTTTCTCATTCTCTTTCTCCCCCGCTTCCCATCTCTCTAAAATAAATAAATAAAATATTTTAAAAAAATAATCACCTGAAGTCACACAGCTAGCTGGTGGGGAAGTCAGAGTTGAGGACTTAGACTGCCTTAGTCCAGAGACTGTACCCTTAACCATTCAATTCTAATTACTGCTTCCTGTTTGTTCTGTCTTCCAAACATCTTTCGAATGATTCCATTCCCTACCTCCATGCTACCACCTGGTCCAAACCACCGTTGTCTCTCCTCTGGATGAGTGCTCCTGTCTTCTAAACAGGCTTTCTGATTCCATCCGAGCCATGACGCAGCCAGCATGCTGAATGCAAATCTGACTGGCCCTTGGCAGCATATAACCAGAAACATGGCAGGCCCAACAAAGAGGCATTTCTGTGGCTTTGTGATTACTTAGTAGATCTAAATTAACTATAGATATAAGAATCTGTGGGAATAAGTGCTAATGTAGTCATTCAACAACTAACATGGCTTCCCATGACTCTTAGGATGAGGTCCAGTCTTATTATCTTTGTTTCAAAGGCCCTCCATGATGGAGCCCTGTCCACTCCCTGTTCTCTGCATTCCACCATACTGTATTTCTGCCCATTCCTTCAACTCATTCTGCTCTCTAGCTTCTGGCCTTCTGTGCATGTTGTCCCTTTTACCTAAAAGATTCTTTGCCTGAGTAGTTCCTATTTATCTTTCAAGCCTCGGGAGAAATGTCACAGTTTCAATAGTTTGGAGCTATTGTTGACTTCTCTCCCTTTCCAAAAAACATTCCTCCAATCCATCCTCCTGCCTCTATCTCCATTGCTACTTCTTTGGTCCAGGACTTGATCTCCTCTGGCCTGGACTGCAGTTGTGTGTCTGCTCTTTGACTGCTGGTCTCTTCCTCTCCAGTCCATTTGACATGCCACTGCCAGTTCATGGTTTGAAGCACAGTCATAACGTTGTTTGCCTCCTCTGAAATCCTCCATATCTTCCACTGCTGACAGAAGCAAGGCTGAATGAGTTAGCCTGGCATATGTTTTAAAGATTTTATTTATTTATTTATTTTTAGAGGGAGGAGAGGAGAGGGAGAGAAACATTGTTTGGTTGCCTCTTGCATGCACTCCAACTAGGGACCAGGCCTCTGCCCAGGCACATGCCCTGACTGGGAATTGAACCAGTGACCTTTCAGTTCGCAAGATGATGCCCAATCCACTGAGCCACACCAGTCAGGGCTAGGTTGGCATTTAAGGCCCTCCATGGACTAGCTCTGCCCCCACCTTCCTAGCCTCATCTCTCAGTACCTGCACTCACATCCCTTATGCTGTAGCCCAGTATTTCTCAAAGTGTGGTTCCATTCCACTGTAAGGACACTGGATGATGCAAGGTGGTGTATGGATAAATTTATTTTAATGTGCAGTGAATAAAAATGAGTTCATGGTAGTGATATAAAGTTTCTTGTTAAAATACATAATTTAGATAACAGAAATGAGTCAATTTGGGGAAAATGTTAAGTAATAATAGCATAGGCGGTACTCAGACCCAGAAAGAATCAGAAGGTGGGATGCAAATGCCTGAAGTATGGGAAATAGGGGCTCAACCACCTTTATTTACTCCCCGTTTCCTCAACCCACCATGCAATTTCACATCTTCTTGCTTTTAGGGATGCTGTTTTTATTTGGACTACCCTCTCCCAAACTTTCTGCCTATCAAAATTCTCTCAACCTTTAAGGCTTACCTCACATATACCTCTTTGGTGATATCTTTGTTGATTCTCTGGTCAGAATTTAGGGCTTCCTCCTCCACACACCCACAGCACATTACTTATGCTTCTACTTGGCCTGTTTGATTTTGCTCTTTATGTAGTTTGTAACTCACATGTCTTTCCTTAGTAGCCATTGAGCTTCTTGAAAATAGCCTTTAGCACAGGGCCAAGCATGGGGAGATGACTGATGATAAAATCTGTTATATTATGCCCTGGCTGGTCCAGTGGACTGAATGCTGGCCTGTGGATCAAAAGGTTGCCGGTTTGATTCCTGGTCTGGGCACATGCCTGGGCTGCAGACTGGGTGCCCAGTTGAGGGCATGAGAGAGGCAACCACACATTGATGTTTCTCTCCCTCTCTTTCTCCTTCCTTTCTCCTCTCTCTAAAAATAAATAAATAAAATAAAATAAAATCTGTTACATTAAATTGTATTACAAGTGGAAGTTTGACTTCCAAATTCTCCAGTAGCAGCAGGTGAAAACAGTAAGGGAAACCACCAATGCAGGGAAAGGCCTTCTGAGATTCCAGGGCATGCACATGGGTGTGACGCTATAGGCAACCAGTTATTTTGGGTGTAATGGGCAGACCCAGCATTCTACTCAAAGTCTTTAGCAATCCAAGGGCTGGATCTTGTCAAAGATGATTTCTGTGGCTTTCTTGGTTACTTATTGGATCTAAATTAACTACGGATTTAAGAACCTGTGGGAGTAATCATTCAACAAACACTGAATGAGTTTACCTCATGTGAAATCTCTGTGCTAGAGGCCATGGGGATAGGGTTGGGGACTAGATAGGGTTGGGGACTGGAAGGAGGAGTGTGAAGAAAATAAATATGGAAATGATGAAAACAATGTAAATATGGTAATTAATACCATGTACCCAGCATTTTTTATTAAGAAGCACTCTGTTCAGCACTAACGTACATTATCTCATTTAATCCCCTTATGACCCTGAGAGATGGATAATTTTATCATCCCCATTTTACATATGAAGAAACAGGCTCAGAGAGGTCATGGACCTTCCCTCCAAGCTTTGGGGGGGGGAGTATATAGCATTTGTTGAATCTTTTTTATGTATCAAGAGCTCTTTAAAAATTTTTGTGTTAACTCATATTAAAACATGTAGAAAACCAAGTTCTTGCCTTCCATAGATGCATAGTCTGATACGATAAATAACAATTACATCCCAGAGAGTGAGAACTATACACTCAGAGCTCCAATATCATTCTATAGGAACCCAAAGAGAAGACAATTCCTTACTACTTAGGAACCAAGAAAGGCTTCTTGTGGAAGGCAAGATTTACTGTATTCTGCCATATATAATGTGCACCCACATTTTAGTACTGTCATGTTTAATGCACATTCTTACTACTACCCATGCATAATGTGCATCCTTGTTTTTCCCTCAAAAATTTAGGCAAAAAAGTATGCATTATACACAGCAAAATATGGTAAGTTGAATTTTGAAAGAAGACTAGGCTTTTGACAGACACATTAGTGAAGGAACTGCCTTCCACGCACAAGGAAGAACTTGAACAAAGGCCTGGAGATGGAGTCCAAAGCCTGCGAGTAACACCATAACTTCCAACAGTCTGGGCAACCTGGGAAGGCATGGAATAGGAGATGAAGCTGGGAAGGAAGCTGGGGAGATGAGGCAGGATGCTAAAGGGAGTGAGACACCAGAGAAGGTTATTAAGCAGAGGAGTAGCATGATCATATAATGTGTATCATGAAGATAATTTGGAATAACTGGGGGAGCAGGAGAAACTGTAGGCAGGCAGATGGGCTAACAGTTGCAGTGATTTAGAAGAGAGGCAATGGGAACCTGAAATGCATTGCTATTTATCAAACCATTTTGAAAGATAATATGGAGAGAGAATTCTCAGGGTTTGGTAAGGGATTAGTGAATGATGTTTTGAAGGGGCCTGTGAGAATACTGGGAATGTATCAACGTCTCTATTTGCCTCATTTTCGAGGACCTAGGTAATGTCCATTTCTAGAACAGAAAGAAAGAAAATGAACATCTATTGAGGATTTTCTTGCTTCTATGATCTTTGGAATGGTCTTGAAAGGCAGGTACTATGCTTGTTTCTACAATGGTGGAGGGTGAATGACTTACTTGCTCAGTCACATAGAAAATAATAGTGACTCACTTGCACAGGGTCACCTAGCAAGTAAATGGCACACCTGGCCTGTCAGACTTCCAAGACTATGTTCTGTATTTGTGGTATCAGAAACTAAAAACATAAATAATGTTCTTTTATGAAAAAATAACTTTAAAAAAGAAACTAGAGAAAGAAGGTGGGCATACACACACACACACACACATACAGATGTCCAGGAGAGAGAAAAAAAGAACAAGAGGTGGGCTTAAATGTCCCTACTGAGGAAGAAGAAATCTGAAAGAACTATCAACTTGCTGTCAAGCCTGGTCTTATGAGAACTATAATAAGAAGACATGTTCTCATGGAGCTCATTGAATAAAGGAGACAAATGATATAAGGGCTGCTATCCAACCTGTTTCTACAAAGTGCTCTGGATTTTTAAAGCTGATGTAGTCTCGGATTGTCTGGAAAACATTGCAGAGGAGCTATGACTTGAGCAATATCTCAAAGGAGGGCTTGTTTGTGGGTAGTCCAGGAAGAACGATCAGGGCATTTCCAATGGAGAAAATAGAGCAGAGGTGAAGGAGGGGGAGAGTACCATTCATGCTCATTTTGTACTACACTTGATCTTCAACAAAAGGCCGAGAAGTGATCATGTTCATTTTGTGAAGAGATTGCTGGGAGGACAAGCTTCATAGCTGATAAAGAGGTAGAGCCAGAGAATGGAGGAGGGCCTTGAATGCACAGACTAACCCATTGGTGCTTCATCAAGTGGGTGATGGGACACTGCTGACTAGTTTTGAGCAGCAGAGGGCTGTAATCAAAGATGCTTTTGAAAGACTCTCCTGGGAGCAGGCAGTGGAGTAAATTGGAGAGGGTGGAGAATAGAGGGTAGAGGGCTAGGAAAGAGGATATTTAGGTAGATGGTGATATAAGCCCAGAAAAGATGAGACAGTTGGAGACCCTTCCTCTGGAAGCTGGCCCTCAGAGGGGCTCTCCAGGCCATTGCTTAATTCTAAGGATCATCAATATTTGTATTCCACATCTCCCCCAACCAGGGATTCTTTAAGATTTTATTTATTTATTTATTTACGTACTACCTTCCTTATTTATTTTTAAAAGATTTTATTTATTTCTTTTTAGAGAGAGGGAAAAGGAGGGGGAAAAAAGAGGGAAGAAACTGATCGATTGCCTCTCATAGGGCACCCAGACCAGGGACATTCCACAACCTTACCAGGAATCGAACTGGTGACCTTTCAGTTTGCAGGATGACACTCAACCCACTAAGCCACACTGGTCAGGAATCCACCAAACACTTTTTGCATTCCTTTCTTCTTACTTCTTCCCTCCTTCTTGTCCCTTTGCCTTTTGTTGTCCCCTTTTTCCCTATTTCCTTGTCCACCTCTTCCTGTAATGCTCAGTAATCAGCCATGATTCTGAGTATCATTTGGGAGGGAGAAGTACGGAAAGAGGCTCTGAGCAAGACAAAAGGAATGAAGGAAAGACAGTGACAAAAAGGAGGAAGTAAATTAGGAAGGAAGGAAAGAAGGAAGGGAGGGAGGAAGAAGGGAAGGACACTTTTTTCTTTGCATTTACTGTGCATTTACTGTGCACCAGGCTAGAGGATGAGGATACTGATATTAAAGGAGTCACAGTACTTGTCCAATGTCACACAGCTAATTGTCTTATCCAGGTCGGATGAACTCCAGAACCCACATCCTGTTTACCATGCCATACTGCTTCCCTTTCCTGCCTTCCCTGATCCTCTCTACTGAGTGTATTAATTTCTTTTCTGAAACCTTAATATCACTTTGTTGTGACTCTTTCTACAACTAACCACAGTCTGTCCTGAATTGCAGTGACTTGTGTATATGTCCAACAATAACACCTGAAATGCATACAATGGTGGAATGAATGACTGGTTGATCTTTGATACTAGATAGCAGGGAGCCTGTACTCAATGCATTACTGTAAGTATGGGGCCAGTGGCACAATGGATAACACGTCTGACACAGATCAGAAGATTCAACAAATTGTTGTAGTCTCAGCATGGAGAGCCAAGGTGTTATCATTAGTATTTGCTCTATAACTGCTGAACCAATTTGAATATCTTAGGTACCTCTGTGGGCATCACAACTGTTAGATGCTATAACTACCTTGGTAACCTCCAAGACACAGGACTCATGTTGGAATTTCTAGCATAATCGCTAAAAGAATAGAAACAAAATGTATAAACACCTAAACTAGCAGAGGAAGACAAATGGAATGATAAAGATAATCAATTAAAAAGAAATCAAGACAGCCCTGCCTGGTATGGCTCAGTGGATTGAGTGCCAGCCTGAAAACCAAAAGGTTGGTGGTTCAATTCCAAATCAGGGCACATGTCTGGGTTGTGGGCCAGGTCCCCAGCTGGGGTCGTGTAAGAGGCAACCAATTGATGTATCTCTCGTACATCGATGTTTCTCTTCCTGTTTCTCTCCCTCTCTTCCCCTCTCTCTAAATAAATAAATAAAATATTTTAAAAATATGGTTAAGGTGGTAGATTTTCTGTTATGACATTTTACCACAATTTTTAAACATTTTTAAAGGATTTTATTTATTTTTATAGAGAGGGCAAGGGAGGGAGAAAGAGAGGGAGAGGAACATTAATGCGTGGCTGCCTCTCATGCACCCTCTCCTAGGGACCTGGCCTGCAACCCAGGCATGTGCCCTGATTGGGAATCGAACCAGCAACCCTTTGGTTTGCAGGCTGGTGCTCAATCCACTGAGCCACACAAGCCAGGGCTACCATGATTTTAAAAAACTTTTAAAAATGCAGGTGAGCTCTGGCCAGTGTGGCTCAGTTGGTTGGAGCATTGTCCCATATCTAAAAGGTTACAGGTTGTATTACCCATCAGGGCACATACCTAGTTTACAAGTTCAATCCCCAGGCTGGGTGTGTATGAGGAACAACCAATAAAGGCTTCTCTCTCACATTGATGTTTCTCTCTCTCCCTTTCTCCCTTCCTCTCTCTCTAGCAATGAGAAAAAAATGTACTCAGGTGAGGATAAAAATTTTTTTTAAATGAAAGTGAAAGAAAACATTCACATTTATTATTAGCGTTTTTACTTAAGACGCATCAATGCCATCGTTTGTCCCTGACATTCTCACTCCACTCCTTCAGCTCTTTCAGGCAACTGGCAGCTGGTGATATTGGGGGTGGGCATGACTAGGAAGCTAACTCTCACCTTCTTGGACCCTTTCATATTCAGTGTTGGATGCACCTTCTACCCTATCCCTATCCAGAGTCAATGTCCTTTGAGAGGGGAAAAGGAAGAGAGAAAAAAATACTTAAGAAGAAATCATTTATGGGGAGAAAAATGAGAACACACTATTGAGGAGAGCTCCCCAGAAGAGCCAGAACAATCTGGACAGTTGTGTAGAAATATCACAGACAAGCTTTCTGGGGTGGGCCAGACCCCACACCTAAAAGGATCAGCTCACACAGCATTTTCTCTCTTGACCTCTTTGCCCCGCTATCTCTGCCTCATCTTTGCCCACTCTTTCTGGGATCCAGACTTGTAATGGTGGCTGCCATCATGATGCCAACTCTCTTAGGACACTCCTGGGCCCCTCACATTCCTAGCTCAAGGCTAGAACTTGTCAAGGGAGTCGTTTTAAAGAGTTATAAACACAAAGAAGCCCTGACCAGCCCTAGCTGGTATGGCTCAGTGTATTGAGTGCTGGCCTGTGGACTGAAAGGTCAACCGTTTGGTTCCTGGTCAGAGCACATGCCTGGGTTGTGGGCCAGGTCCCCAGTAGGGGGCATATGAGAGGAAATCAACTGATGTATCTCTCACGCATCGATGTTTCTCTCTCTCTCTTTCTCCCTCCCTTCCTGTCTGTCTAAAATAAATAAATAAAGGAAAAAAAGAAGCCCTGACCAGTGTGGCTTGGTGGGTCGGGCATTGTCCTACAAACTGGAAGGTCACTGGTTAGATTCCCAGTCAGATTCCCTGTGGGGGGAGGCGCAAGAGGCAACCAATCCATGTTTCTCTCCCTCTCTCCCTTCCCTCCCCTGTCTGTAAAAATAAATAAAGAAAATATCTTTTTAAAGAAGATAAACACAAAAGAAAACAAGAAAATATAAAGGACTACAAACAAATGAATTTACAGAAAAATCGCTCTCTTCTATTATTAGACTCAAGCCAAGGACAGACTAAGAGCTCAGCGTGATTTGACTTCAACAAGGCTGAAGAAGTCTTCACCTTTTGGGAGTGATGAGCCCCTTTGGCAGTCCAGTGAAGCCTATGGACCCTTCTCTGAAGAGTATTTTTTAATGCACGAAATAAAATACAGATTTACAAAGGAAACTCAACATATTAAAACAGTTATCAAAACAGACGAAAATGTGATATAGTAACATGGGCTTCTTAATTTATGCATTAAAGAAGCAGACCTAATGGTAGCTTTCATAACTGTAAGAATTTGGAAATAGTCACGAGCCATAAACAAAATTTGAAGATGTCTGTGGCAACGGGCCAGTGACTGCACATCTCTGTGATGTTACCTACAGATTTCCAGGTAGTGCTAACACGTGTGTGCTTTGTTGCCTACACTCATCATTTCCATCTGAAATTAGTGAAAATAAAGAGGCAATTTTTTTCCATTCAAATTCAAAGTAGCCCCTGCCCGTGAATTCAAGGTCCTGGTTAAGAACCTCTGCTGTAAGGGGTCATACAGCCGTCCCTAGATTGGAATAGGCTACCTCCTATTTGCCACATCCTTCAGAATGACATTTCTCCCCATCCAGTCTCCAAGCTTGCCCCTTAATTGGCTGCTCATAAAGCCCTGGTTTCTGGCTGGGTGTCCATTGAACTCTGGCCTTTTCTCAAAATTCTGTCAAATGAGTTCCTCGGGCAGCCCCAAGATTTTCCAGGATTCTCTCGCCATTGCCTCATACTGGGAAATCACCTTATACCTACCCAATAACACCAACTCTGCAAGCCACACTACCTTTGCCTCAGTCCCTGTATATGACCGTGAACTAAAAGGAGCAGTCCTGAGAAGGCTGGGGTGATCTTTAAACTAGAACAGAGGGCTCCATAGCTCAGGGGTTAGAGCACTAGTCTTGTAAAATAGAACAGCCTGCCCTGACCAGCATGGCTCCTTGGTGGAAGCATTGTGCTGTGACCAAGAAGTCATTGGTTCGATTCCCAGTCAGGGCACATACCTGGGTTGTGGACTCGATCCCCCATTGGGACATGTGCAGAAGGCAATGCACTGATGTGTTTTTTTTCTCTCTCTCTCCCTTCCTGTCTCTCTTGAATGAGAATTATAAAAAAAACACCTAGAACAACAACAGGCCCACTCCTGGCCTTCATGCCCCTCCGTTGGAAGGACAGAAATCCAGTGAACTCAACAGTGGCCATTGAGTGAGGAAGCACTCACAGCCCTTCACAGAGGTATGGTACTGAGCAAATGAGCTCTTGGGAGCCCCCATCATCTGGAGATTCCTGGCCTCTTAGTCTGTTTCCTTGTACTCTCTGGCTCCTGGGGCTCACTCACCCATAATTACGTAGACTGGGATCCACTGTAGAACAGAGAGGGTTTGGAGGCCCTCCTGAAGATTCAGTCGGAAGAGGAAAGCCATGATCGTGGAGCTGCTCTGCTGTGGCAAGAAGCCCAAACAGGAGGCCAGTGCCTCTAAAGTTGAGGTGCTTACAGGTGCTTTGCTTTAATCTCTTATCACTGAATCCCTTCAGCTGTGGGAGGTTTGAGACTTGACCTTGACTTCCCTCCAGCATTCCCTGTTTCTCTGCCCCGCCTCAACTTCCTACACACTTAAGGTTTCATATCCTCGTCTCTAATCTTCCTAATATACATATAGCCTTTCTCCGAGTGTCTTCCATTGCAATGAAGCAGAAATGGCCTTGGGGTGGGTCTAGCTGTGTGTGGGGGTGGGGCTCCCTGATAAATCACTTCAGGAAAAAGAATGGCTTAAGCCTGAAGTAAGACCTCTGAAAGCAACCTGCTACCTTTCACTGCTTAAGAAAAGGGACCTGATACCACCTTTGCTTCTGCCCTAGTGGCTGCTCTTTGCCTCCTCCTGTCTTCTGCTGAGAGCCACCTAGTTGACCAGCGCCCTTTCCTGCATGGCTATCTATCCTCCTCAAATCCCTCTCTGTTCCCAGGGGCTGTGTATCAGCAGCTAGATGCCATATGATAGAGTGGGGAGAGCACTGTACAGAGAGCAGACCCGGGTTCCGGTCCTAGCTCTACCATGTTTTTTTCCATGACACTTTTGGAAATTGTTCATCTCTGTAGATCTCAGTGTGACCACTCTTTTTGGGAGGCAGTGTCGTGGTTAGGGGCATGGACTTTAGAGCCAGATAGCTGGGGTTCAAACCTCAGCTCTGCCATTTACAAATTGGTGAACCTCTGAGCCTCGATTTCACCTATTTGTAAAATGGCAATAATAATAGTACCTACTTCATAGGGTTGTTTGAGGTTTAAATTAGTGAATGAATATAAAGTGCTTGGCATAGGGCCTGGCACACAGTTGGCATTATGTGTTTCCTGTTGTTATTATTTATTTACTTCAATTAATGTTTATTGAATATCTACTAGGTTTCCCGGGTAAGAGACTTGCCTCTGCATACCAGCCTTTGCAAAATTAAAGGTTGTCCCCAGGTCCCAGACCTCTGGATTTATTGTTGTTCTGTAATTATTGAGTGACTGCTGTTTGCCATACACTGCTGTAGGTGCTGAGGGTTCAGTGGGGAAGACAATGGATATGATTCCTGCCTTCACTGAACTTATGGTCTAGATGAGCATATAGACATCAAACAAACAAACAAAACATCACAAAGAACACATGCACACTTGAATGTGTGATTAAGTGTCTTAAAGGAAAAGAGCTAGTATTCCCAGCATACGGTTTTGAGTATACAAAGTGCTCAAAAAGAAAAAAACCTCTTTCAAATATTTTATTTATTTATTTATTTATTTATGTTTAGAGAGAGAGGAAGGGAGGGAGAAAGAGAGGGACAGAAATATCAATTGGTTGACTCTCGCACGCCCCCACTGGGGATCTGGGCTGCAACCCAGGCATGTGCCCTGCCTGGGAATCAAACCCGCAACCCTTTGGTTCACAGGATGGCATTCAACCCACTGAGCCATACTGGCCAGGGCGGGGGAGGGGGGAACCTTTTGAATGTAATCAAAAGGCTTGCTAGGAAAGTAAAATATAAAAATGATATCAAGTGTCCCACAGGTGCAGGAAAATATTGGTTTGTTAGCCTTCCCCAGGAAGATTAGCAGAACTCTGCCTGTCTACCTTCCCACCTACCCCCAACTCTGGCTTCCAGTGGGACCTCCTAACTAGACTGACTTACACAACTCTTCGGAGTTGTGCTTTAGAGAAGGTTTTTGGCGTCTTTCAGGGGTGTGCTTTCATTCTCCAATGTCTCCTAGATGGCCACCTGACATGTCACCCTTTTCTCTTGTTTTAAGATTTTACTTATTTGTTTACTTATAGAGAAGGGGAAGGGAAGGAGAAAGAGAGGGAGAGAAACAGTGATTGATTGTCCCTCCTTTGCGCTCTGACCAGGGAACCAACCGCAACCTACACATGTGCCCTGACCCGGAATCAAACCCCGTGACCAGCGATGTTTTGGTCTGCGGGAGGACATCCAACATACCGAACTATACCAGTCAGGGCTGCACTTCCTCGTTCTTTACTTTACCCTAGTTGGCTGCGGTTCTTAAGCTGCTTCTCGGGGCCACTTGACCACATCCAGAGTGAGATGTACTGGAGCATGCCTACTCAGAATTTGCAGGGCAAGAGGAAGAGAGGTAAGAGAGGCAGGCCTGACTCTTGTAACAGGAAGCACAGGTGTGACGAGGGCTGCGGTGTCCAGCATAAACGAGATCCACACTGTCCAGAGCTCTGAGTGTCTCCTTACAGATCAAGTCTGTATCCACTTTACATTCAAATCGGTAAATAGAGGAGGCCTAGAAAGGAGGCAAGGTCACACAGGACATCAGGTACGGGGCAAGGACAGATCAATTTTCATTTCTGTCTCCCTAACACATGACTTAGAACCTGGTAGAGAGTAGACACTCAAGTAGATGCTTCTGGAACAAAGCAAGGAGGTCTGGTCTCCTGGTCCCTCTAGCAAGAGTGACTGGCAGAGCTGGGTCAGACCCGGATTGGCCACCCCTTCCTCCCCCAAACAGAGAGCATGCTGCCCGAGGGGCAGCTCTCTTGAGCGAAATGGACAACTGTAAAACACCAGGGAATGTACAAGAAGCAGGAAGAAGAGAAGTAAGCTGGCGGGCAAACCCTGAACAGCTGGCACTCATGATTTCTCCATTACAATCCAACTAACCAAAAAGTAAAAGGTCCACTGCCTCTGAGTCAGCAGTGCCAAAGGAAAGGTGGCCGAAAAGCAGCAAAAGTCTGCCAAGTCCATTCGCAAGCATTTAAGGCTGACACAATTTGAACCCGCAAGAAACTCACAGCCCAGCCTGCGAGGTAGACGCAAGCCCAGATACTGTATGGGAACCATGAGGTGCGAGGGAGACCAGCAGCCACTAGCCCAAACTGATCAGGGCAGGCTTGTTGGAAGAGGGGCTGCGGTGGCCAGCAGAAACGGACTAGGCACCAAGAGCGTGCAGGGCAGTCCAAGGAAGACTGATCAGTGTGGCAAAGCAGAGGGAACGGGGAGTCTATGATAATCTGGGAAGCTAAGAACCTTCAAAGGAGCAACAGAAAAACAAAGAAAGGCCCTCACCTATGTGGTTCAGCGGGTTGGGCATCGTCCTGCAAATCGAAAGGTCGCCGCAGTTCAATTCCAGGTCAGGGCACATGCCTGGGTTGTGGGGCTGGGTCTCCGTCTGAGGGTGTGCCATGTGAGAAGCAACAGAACTTTTAAAAAATTAAAAAGGAAAACAAAAACAAAACAAAGAAAGGACAAGACTAAAGAAAAAGAAGGCCAAGGAGACCAAGGAGCTCGGAAGCAGCGGTGGAAGTGAGGGGAGCTCTGAGAAAGAAGCAGCCCCAGGATGCTTCTTCCTGGATTCAAAGGTCCTCCTCAGCCCTCAGAATGACTCGTTTCCGGAAAGCTTCGGTTTTGCCATAATGTCTTTTCTACTGACCTGCCCTCTTTTGATATACTCTTATTTTGTTGGGTGTTGCACCTACAGCTCAACTAAAACCATTTGTAGAGAAGCTGTTTAATGCCAGGCACCAGCCTAAGGTACTATAGAAGAAACATATGCAATCCCTTCATTCACCAAATTTTTCTACTAGAAGCCTGGTATTCTTCTAGGTTGATAATTGTATGTATGCTCGGTCAGGGGGGCAGGCAGGGAGTGAAAGAAGTGCCTGCATCATCAGCACAAGGATTGGGGCCACGAGAGAATTGCAAAGAAGACAGAGGGGAAGCCTACTAGTGGTGTGACGTTGGACAAGACACTTCCCCTCTCTGAGTCTCAGTTTCCTCCTCTGGAAAAAGGGACTGTTGACATTTGTTTGCTCTGAGGATTAGGGGTCTGGTTTGTAAAGCTCCTTAGGAGGTATCTGCTACCCAGGAGTCACTCTGCGGTATGCAGTAGACCTGTGGGGAGGTGGTATTTGTAATGGGCTCCCACGGGCAGAGAAATAGGGAACGTAACATTCCCTGTAGTGGCCCAGGGGATACAAACATCTACAAGCTTTGCTTTGGCACAGGGACTGGTTCAGTTTGACTGAAGCCTCAGTTTCGTGGAGGGGAGTGGCAAAGGAGGCTGGAAGTTGGTAAGTGGGGATGTTGGGTTTTTTATTTTTAATTTTTATTTTTTGAAGGATTTTATTTATTTACTTTTAGAGAGAGGAGAAGGGAGAGAGAAAGAAAGGGAGGGAAAGATGAATGTGTGGTCCCCTTCTGGGGACCTGGCCTGCAACCCAGGCATGTGCCCTGACTGGGAATTGACTGGCGACCTTTTGCTTCACAGTCTGGTGCTCAGTCCATTGAGCCACAGCAGCCAGGAGGGATGTGTTTCTCACAAATCTCTATGTGTACAGGTCAGCGGGTCTACAATCGGTGAAAGTGGACTGAGGGGTGGTGGTTCGAGGAGGGTTCTGTAAAGGGTAGGGCACAACTGGGTAGATATTTCAAAGTCTCCTAGAAATCACTCGATTGTTTTTCAGGACAGGCAGGCCCTGGGACATAGCGGCAGGTTGAGGTAACCAACCATCTCTGTTTGCCAAGGAATGAGGAGTTTCCCAGGACATGGGACTTTTGATGCTAAAACCAGGATGGTCTTGGACAGACTGGGACAGCTGGCCTCCTAGTTTGAGCCCTTGTCCCTGTCTCCCGTACTTTGGTCCCCACGCTGCTGCTAGAGGGTCACCGTCACACACAGCTCTTAGCCTCATCCCTGTTTCAAAGCCTCCAAAATTTCTCATCACCTCTGGGATCAAGTTCGGACCCCAGAGCCTGGCAGCTGTAGCCGTGTCTACACTGGGTTCTGCCTTCCTTTGAAGTCTGATTTCCCTTCACTTTCACCCCATGCCAGATACAGCCCCTTTCCCCCAATAAGAGGTGCCCTTTCTCATTCTGGGCCTTCGCCCGCTGTGGTTTCTTACCAGATGGACCAAGTGCTGCCCCAGGCTTCAGCGTGTCATTCTCTGAGACTCTCTACCAGGTTTTCTCCTCTGGGTTCCCAAGGCACATTACACATACTTTTGGAAGAGTCCATATCAGGGAGTTAGTTTGGGAGTATAGATCCCCCCCCCACACACACACACACCCTGCTTCCAGGGCAATGCTTGGTAACTTTTGGTATATTTATATTTAAGAGTCAGAATATTGTGATTCAAAATTCAAGGGGATGACAAGGAATTCAGTGGAAAGTCTCCTTCCCACTCCCGGCACCTAACGACCCAATACCCTTCCTCCTACAGGGCTATTTTATGCAACACACAAGCAAATAATGTGATTTACTTTTGTTAAACGAACCAAGGAACAAACAGTAAAAGCCTGGAGATAATCCAAATGTTCAAAATGTGGAGCTGGCTAAGTAAGCCATTACATAGCAACATTATAAGCTAATCTGCAGTCATTAAAATTATGGTAAGGTGGACTCTGTAATCTATGACACGTTAAAAGCAGAATATAAAGCAGACTCCTCCATTGAATGCCCTTTGTGAAAATGTGCTCTCCGCAGTGTCAGCTTGAAAGGTCTGTGAGAGAAATGATTGCTGCTGGAAGGTGAAGGGATTCTGGGTTTTCTTTCATGTGAAATTGTTCGAACGTGAAAAGAAAGCGGCTGGATTATTGTGAATGTGCCTGATGAAGAAGTGCAATTCATCACAGGACTCATTCATGCAGTAATTCACTCCACAAACACTGAATGCTTGCTTTGTCAAAAGGAAAATGGCCGAAACAATGCTAAGCTTCTCAGGGTGAGCACTAAAGAGGCAGGGACGACCTAACAAGCTGCCATGGAGAGAGAGAGGGGTGGGGAATACGATGAGCTCATTCCAAGCCTTGAGTTGGACTTCGGTTTGCTTACCACCCCGCGGAGCTGTGTGACGGATTTTAGGCTCTAGGTGTGGGGGCTGAGCAGGAAGGCCCACAGTGCACATGTGCTCAGGAAGCCGGCGGTGAGCTGGTAAGAAGTCTTTCTGCGAATGTCTGTGAGCCAGGGCCAAGGGCACCTGGGGAGCACGGGTGGTATCTGTCACTGAGGGTTGAAGGGTCTCAGAGTTCAGGCAGAAACCTCTCTTCCCAGCCCCTGGCCCCTGAGCATCAATTGTGTGGGAAAGCGTGCTGGACCACGGGGGCTGTGGCTGGCTTAGTAAACTGTAGGAACCCTTCAATGAGAGGCTGTAGCAGAGACTTTAAACAATGTGCTTGTACCAAGATCAGCCAGGGCTGGAAAAGCAGAGGTGGGCGGAAACAATCTGGGAGCAAGAATGTTTCCCTGTGGCTTGAGGGATAGGAGGCCCCAGGAAAGGGAGGTTTCGGAGTGGGGCTTTCCCTGGTGAGCAGGTCTCCACGTGCCCCTGAAGAACTTGGCAGGCCCAGCTGATGCAATTCTTGTTCAAAACTTAGAGAAAGGGGAGGGGTTGTCCCCAGAGCAGTGTGCCACCAGGCAGTGTCACCCACCTTCCTGTGTGAGACCACACAGCAGACTTTGGAGTCAGGCCGACTGAAATCCAAGACATCACTCTTCTGAGCCTCAATTTCCTCATTTGCAAATTAAGGCTGTAATAGTTTCGACCTCGGGCTGTTGTGAGGAGGAAGAACGATGCAAAGCTCCTAATACAAAGTAGGTGTTAAATACATGGCTCCGGTCCCCCGTGGCGGCCATTTTTATCTGGGCCACCACAGGCACATCAGCTGGCCCCAGTTGTTGCTGAGTCGTACTGTCTTTCAGAGATTCAGTGCCGGGTGGGCCAAGAAACTGAAATCCAAGAGTCTGTCCACCATCCTTTCACATACATTTGTCAGAAGTGGCCTGGAGGGCAGATACGAAGAAAGCATTTCACAAACCTTTTGTCGAATGATATACAAACACATTGAGAAAGCGTTAGAGGGGCAGGGATTAAAATCACGTTGTGAAACACTGAGGAGGAAACAATGCATCCCCTCCTCTGTCTTCCTTGCTTACCAACAGCCTGTTACTCTTCCTCCTCGTTCTTGTGACCTGTTTCATTTATTTGTTTAAAGATTTTATCTATTTGTTTTGAGACAGAGGGGAAGGCAGGAAGAAAGAGAGGTAGAGAGACATTAGCTGCCTCTCACACGCACCCCAATTGAGGACCAGGCCAGCAACCCAGGCTTGTGCCCTGACCGGAAATTGAACCTGGCAACCTTTTGCTCTGCGTGCCGGTGCCCAACCCACTGAGCCACACCAGTGACGGCTCTTATGCCCTGTTTTAGAACTTTGTGAAGTGTTTCACATGTGGATTCCACTCGCTCCCCTCAGTGGCCTGTGAGGTAAGTAGGGCATCTGTTGCCTGCCACGGACAGGAGCTAAGGTAATGAATGACAGAGCTGGGAGTTGGAGCCAGGATTCCTTGTCACCAAACATGAGCGAATTGTGCCAGGTTAAACTGTCCCTTGGATGAATGGGTTAAAAGCAACCTGTGGGGCAATGATGCGGAGGTGTTGGAGACAGCTATTTTGCAAGGGGACAGCGATAACAGTAGCACCTGGCTGTACGCTGTCCAGCCCAGATGGGTGACCACGCGTCTGCGGTATTGATGAGCAAATCGGAGGCCCCGATGAAGCAGAGGCCAACTTTGCAGCTCGGATGACACGCAGGTGGACTGATTTCAAATGCTTCCCCCTTTCAAGTTGTTGCAAAGGACAGAAGTGATGCAGGTGGCTTGGATACTCCAGAGGCACCCAGCTGGGGAGTGGCAGAGCCTTGGGGCTTGAAATCAGTGCCTACAGTTCCCTGGCCTTTCTCACCAGGGTGTTGAGAGGATCAACCTGGAAAGCACTAATCACTGCATAACAGCATTAAAGGAGCTAGTGCTCAGCTTCCCATTTTCCAATCGAGTGGGCCTCCAGGGCAGAGCTAGTGAGGGCCAATATTGTGGCTTGCACTCTCTCCTTATCAGCTATGTGGCCGAAGCCAGTCCCTCAGTTCATTTCCCAGTCAGTTTCCTTCTCTGTAAAAGGAACACATCATTTCCTGCCAGACAGATTGTGCAAATGACAGAAGCAGCGTACGTACGTGAAAGCATTCTGGAAACTGTGAAGCAGTATCATTCCAGATCTGTTGAAAGTTTTGAATAGTTACCTCCCGGAGTGCCCCCAAACCCAGCTCACTCTAGGACCCTGAAAGGCCTGTCTCTGGTGGGAGGTGGGAGTAGAGAAGGTGGTTCTTTTTTGGTCTCTCCAGCAGGCGGGAAAATGAAGGAGGCTGGGCTCGCTCCCTGCCTCTGTCTTCTCCCCCAGCTGAGGGGGAGTTGGTGGGGGAGCTGGCATAACCTTTTCTTTGGTGAGTCAGCTAAGAAGGAATTTCTAGAGCTCCAATGATGTATAAGTGGTGGTTTGAATTTGGATTTTTAAAGTTGCTGCCTCTTTTAAAGCGGCCTTAAGACATAACCAAAAGCACAATCGGGAAGCACTTGGAAAATGAGAGAAGCACAGCTTCTTCCTAGTGTGAACTTAAGGAAATCACTGACCTTCTCGTCTGTAAAATGGGGACAATGCTACCTCTTTTGCATGGTCATTGTATTTTTTTAAGATTTTATTTATTTATTTTTAGAGAGGGGAAGGGAGAAAGAGAGGGGGAGAAATATCAATGTGTGGTTGCCTCTCGTGCACCCTCTAATGGGGACCTGGCCTGCATGTGCCCTGCCTGGGAATCGAAGCAGTGACCCTTTAGTTCGCAGGCTAGTGCTCAATCCACTGAGCCACGCCAGCCACAGCTCACTGTGAGTATTAATGGTATGTGAGAATACTGGGTCCAGTGCCTGGGCCGCAACTGACACCCAACACCTGTCCATTTGCTTTCTCTTCCTATTGGACAGACTGTGGTCCTTGGGCTCAGATGACCAGAAAGCACTTATTTGTCAGTTGCTCCATTCTGGTATAATGGCTGTCACTATTCATTTAATTCTCACAACCCCATGGGAAAGCTCATCTACAGACACCGAGGACACAGGGGAACAGTTCAGAGAAGTTTTATTGCCCAAGGTCACATAGCTTGCAGTTTTTTTAATCCTCACCCTAGGGCATGCTGATTGATTTTAGAGAGAGGGAAAGGGAGGGAGAGAGGGAAACATCCATGTGGGAGAGAAACACTGATCGGTGACCTCTCACACATGCTCTGACCAGGGTCCAAACCTGCAACCCAGGCATGTGCCCTGACTAGGAATTGAACCAACGACCTTTTGGCTTACAGGACAATGCTCCAACCACCTGACCCACACTGGCCAGGGCACACAGCTTGCATTTTTTTAAAAATATATTTTTACTTATTTTTAGAGAGAGGGGAAGGGAAGGAGATAGGGAGAGAAACATCGATGTGTGGTTGCCTCTCACGTGCCCTCTACTAGGGACCTGGCCCACAACCCAGGCATGTGCCCTGACTGGGAATCGAACCAGCAACCCTTAGGTTCACAGGCCGGCATTCAATCCACTGAGCCACACCAGCCAGGGCAGCTTGTAGTTTTTAAAGTCAGGATTCACACCTTACCTTGTCTTGTTTGCTTTTTAGATAATCAAAATGTGTGAGGAGGCTTAATCTCGCTGGATATCCTGGAAGGCTCATCTTTAAATAGACTGAGACCAAAGAGGAAACCTTAACCTGGCCCATTTTGAGAATGAACTCAGGGTGGAGCTTCAGGGGCAGGAAACAGGTCATTGCCACAGGCAGCCTGGCAATAATTGAAAGAGCTAAAAAAAATGAATGTTTGCTTCTCAGATCCCTGGGGAATTTCATCTGTGCTCTCTCACTTTCAGGAGTTTATGAAGAGAGGCGAGATGAGTCCTTTATTAAGCAGTATACAAGTATATTATGGGTAGTCTTCTGTCATCTCCCACTAAACATGACCTCCTACTCATTGGCTGACAGCCCTCCACTTCCTACCCTAAAACCACAAGGGAACTGCGTCTCCTCTCCCAACCCTTCTAAGCTAGACTGCAGGGGCTACAATAGGCAGGCTGAGTCATCTTCCTCTTAGAAAATCAAGTGTACCAAAGGCACGTAGAGCAAAAGTATGTTTTTCATACAGATCTTTGTTTCAACACATGGCTGCTTTTTTAAGGTACCAACCCAAGAGCTGAGGACATGCCTCGTCTCTATGGCAGAAAGTAGATTCCTTTCAGTGTTGTCTGTGCCACATCTGGTCATCAGCATTTTACTACCCAGCAAAATGACCGCCACAGCACAGCGACCACTTCAGACTGTGCCAGGTATTGCAGAGCACATGCAAGGAGGGCCCAGATGGTGTGTGGAGGCCCCTTTAAGAGCTATGCTTTCCGTGAGCTGCTCTCCTCTCCTCCTGGGTAAGAGAGATGGCAAATCCTTCCCTGAGGGTAAAGGCCCTGGCCTCAGATGCATACACAAGGACGGCTCTCACAGTGCCTGATCGGTTTCTCTCATCTCTCCTGGCCAAGGCAGGGAAGAGCAGGTAGACGGGATTGTTATGATCCATTCACTTACAGCTGTTCGTCCTGAACATGGCGCCGCATGGCAGGGCAAGTCCTGGCTTTCGGGGCTCACCTCTTGTAGAGTGGTGTTGGGTCACTGCACACTGCTGGTGTAGGAAGAGTGAAGGCCCCAGCTTGTCTGCGCAGCTCTGTGGCTAGGAAATTTACTGCTCAGATCAAAGGGAGACAACCAGGAGCTCCACATAAGCTCAGGGACCCAGGGCTGACCTCCTGCTTCCACCACACACACGCACGTGCGCGCACACATATACACAAATAAAACACTCGATACCCATATTTCTGCACAGGCTCTTGTAATACAAAGGACTTTATTTTTGAAGGAGAATTCATATAGCCATCGACTACACAGAGCCCACTTCTCTGTGCTCTTTTCTTTCCACTTAAGAAACTGAAATACATGATTGGGATAATGCCAAAGCAAGAATCACTAGTTCATCATCTAGGCTACAAATACACTTAATTGCTTGCCAGTTTATTTGAATGCAAAGCAAGATTAAGTGTCTTTGCCTTCGTGGTACAGAGCTAAAGCCTGAACCCAGGTACTGGGAAGACAGCACACCTTTGCTTCGAGGGGAAGAAGTGCGCCCCCTGTCATCCCGCCTTGTTGTGGGAAGACTAGCCCATGTTCTGTCGGTTGCCATAGCCCCTAGGATGGGTGTCCTTCCAGTCGTCCCACTCCCGAGCTCGCTGGAGTGCTTCCTCATCCTCCTCTTCCTCCTTTTGTTCTCGCTCTTCCTGTTGCTGAGCTGCTCTTCTGACCTCTGCCAAAGTAGAAAAATGAGAAAGCACGCATGAGAAACTGAGGAAACTCAGTGCCACTCCGCACACAGTCACATACAATGAGAACAAGGAATGGAGCTAGCTGCCCAGGCTGAGGCTAACGGAAGTGGGGCGAGTGCTTATATACCTAACAGAGGACATGGTAAATAATAGTAAGAAAGGATGCTCTAACTGGTTTTAACAAGAAGGCTGAAACATAAAAGTGGCCCCTCAGAATGAATTCTATTTGGGGAAAGAATTATTGCTAAAATGGCTAGTACCACCCCACCCTGCCCTCCAAAAAGAAAAACCCACAAAAAAACAAAAACACTAACTAACCAACAAAACCCCAGCAAACCAAAAACACTAAAAGTAAAAAATATTTATGATTTAAAAAAAAATTATTCTATTAAAAGATTATTTTATTTATTTTTCAAAAGATTTTATTTAGCCCTGGCTGGTGTAGCTCAGTGGATTGAGCGTGGACTGCGAACCAAAGGGTCGCCAGTTCGATTCCCAGTCAGGGCACATGCCTGGGTTGCGGGCCAGGTCCCCAGTGGGGGCCATGCAAGAGGCAACCACATATTGATGTTTGTCTTCCTCTCTTTCTCCCTCCCTTCCCCTCTCTCTAAAAATAAATAAAATCTTTTTTTTTAATTTTATTTATTGTCAGATAGAGGTAAAGGGAGGAAGAGAGGGACAGAAACATCAGTGTGTGGTTGCCTCTCACACGCCCCCTACTGGGGACTGGTGGGCACCCCAGGCATGTGCCCTGACTGGGAATCAAGTGAGCAACCCTTGAGTTCACAGGCTGGCACTCAATCCACTGAGCCACACCAGCCAGGGCTATTTTATTTATTTTTAGAGAAAGGGGAAGGGAGGGAGAAAGAGAGGGAAATGTTGATGTGAGAGATAAGATTGATCAGTTGGCTCTCGCACATGCCTGGACTGGGGACCTGGCCAGCAACCCATGTGCTCTGACTGGGAAGGAAACCAGTGGGCCTTTTGCTTGGCGGATGACACCTAACTGAGCCACACCGGTCAGGGTCAAAAATATTTATGATTTTATAATTTGTGATATGCTAAGGAGCAAGGACTGCTGGTAACTTCCTGTCATATACCCATTTCCCGTTACAATGATATAATTTGGTACATTTTTTTTAAGAGAGAGAGAGAAAGAGAGAAACATCGATTTGGTGTTCCACTTACACTTTCATTGGTTGTTTCTTGTCTGTGCCCTGACTGGGGATTGAACCCATGACCTTGGTGTATCAGGACAAGACTGTAACCAACTGAACTACCCAGTCAGGCCTACAGTCACATAATTTTGTTTGTGTGTAAAACTGGAAATCACATGGCAGCTAAACCTACCACAGAAGAATATCCATGTTATTTTGCACATGCGTGGAACAGGCTCTGAGGTCCAAATGGTAGTTGTCATGTGGTATGCACCCAGAACAAATTGAAGCAACTGCCACATCTCTCTTTTGCATTAAACTTTTCACTTGTGATGTAAAAGAGCCTTTCCTGGTGACTCTGACTTTGCTCATGAGAGTTTCATTACTGTGATAAAAAATGAAATGGGTGGGGATCTGATCTAACAAGTTAGGAGTCTTGTATTTTCTTTAAAAAAAAACAAAACCAAACTTTTACTGTAAAATAAAGAATACTGGAAATTGCACACATACATTTTATACACACACACACACACATTATATTCCCTTCACCTCTCTCTAGAAATAAATAAATAAAATCCTTTAAAAAAAAGCCCTGGCTGGTGTGGCTCAGTGGATTGAGCGCCGACCTGCAAACCGAAGGGTCACTGGTTCAATTCCCAGTCAGGGCACATGCCTGGGTTGCAGGCCAGTTCCCCAGTGGGGGGCACACCAGAGGCAAACCACACATTGATGTTTCTCTCCCTCTCTTTCTCCTTCCCTTCCCCTCTGTCTAGAAATAAACTTTTTTTTTAAAGTCTTAGTTGTCAAAGACAGAGGATAATAAAATTAGAGTATCTCATAATTACTCATTTATATTATCTCGCATGACACAGTATTACACATTACCAACATTAATATTGTCTGCTACCAATCTAGTATCTGAGAACAGTTCATTTTTTTGCATACGCTTTCCCCATTTCTCCATTTAAAAAATATCTACATTGCCCTGGCCAGTGAGGCTCAGTTGGTCGGGTGCTGTCCCGCAAAGTGAACGGTTGCTGGTTCAATTCCCAGTCAGAGCACATGCCAGGGTTGCGAATTCGGTGCCTGATATGATCAGTCTCTCTCTCTCACATCGATGTTTCTCTCCCTCTCTTTCTCCCTTTTCCTCTCTCTAAATATAAATAATAAATAAAATCTTTCTTAAAAATCTACACTACATGAGCACTGAGCATCCAGGCATTACATACTCTACTCTTTCCCTGCTAGCCCTCATTTAGTCTCAGTTCTACCGGTAAGTGTGTAGTTAATGCTTGCCACCGGTCCTTATGGTAATTAATGTCTCTCCTCATTTTGGTTGTCTGAAGCTCTTTCTCCAGCAAATTCCTCAGGGACGGGTCCTGGGAACAATAGTTCCCAAGTTCCTGTATATTAATAAATGTCTATAACCTTCCTCTTGCATTTAAGACGTATTTTACCACATATATATCCTGGGCTCCCATTTTCTCCCGAGTAGCTTACATATCTGCGACTCCATTTTTTGTCCGGCATAAACTGTTGGTGTCAAAAAGTTGGAGGGTGATCTAATTTCCTTCAGAAACCACCTGCTGTTTTTCCTAAAATGTCCATGGCATTTTTGCCTTTTCTTTCAAGTGTAGTACTTTTATTAGCCTTTGCTGTTCATTTGGGGTCAGAGTTCTCAGGCACACGGTATGATTTTCCAAATCAAATCTTTTTTCATTTTGTTGCTTTCTTTAGATTAAGGAAAGTTTCTTCAATATTAGTCTTTAGCCGGTATTCGTTTTCCTCGCTCTGCTTTGCTTCTTCAGGCAATCCTGTTATCCATATGCCAAGTCCTCCTTGCTTCCTTTAATATGTCTACTTTTTTTGCAAATCTCTTTATTTTTATTTCTTTTTATTTAGACAGGAGTTGCCATATTTTGTCTTTTTATATTTTTATTGTATTTTTTCCCATTAACATTAACCCTCCTTACAGCCTCTTCCACCTCTACCCCCAAAAAACAAAATTTCCCAAATAAAATCTTTGGGGGGGGAAAAAAAAAGGTCACATGAAATAATATATGAGACAAGGACACTGAGGTTCTGAGGGGCCAGATGGTGTCCTATCGAGTGGGAAGGGCACTGGGTTATCCCCGCTCAGTCTGGGCTTTTTCTGCTAATACCATACTGCTTCTGTCTTTCTGATGACCACCCTGTTCGCCGCCTTTCCCCCTCAGGGTGCTCCAAGCACCTGCTGTGATCTAATGACCGAGATAGGCTGCAAGAATCAAGTAAGTCCTAATTGCTGCCCTCAAGAAGTTCCAAGTACCACTCCTTTCTTGTAAGTGTGGACTGCCCTCCAGTTTGGTTGCTGCCCAGTGCCTTCAGGTAGCTGTTCTGTTATATAGTTTGTCCAGTTTGGAATTGTTAACTGCAGGAGGGGTTGACCTAATCCAACCTTCTCTGCCAATACCATAGTGCACAGGTGGCAAACACAAGGCCCGCGGGCTGAATCCGGCCCTCCACCTTGTTTCTGCCCAGGGGCAGCGCTGAGCTCCTTGTCCCTAGTTAAGGAGTAGTTACATGTACAGTCCTAAAATTCCATTCGGCCCTTGGAAGGCAACCTCGAGGCTGATGTGGCATCCGGTGAAAATGAGTTTGACACCCCTGGTGTAGCGGAATTGCGCTCTGGGGATTTTTGGTTTTGCTCTCTAGCTGCTCCATCTGTTTTTCTGCCATGATATTTGGAGAGCTTCAAAAACTACACTTCCCCACTGCCCCCATCCTCCCAGAATCATCTGCTGTTTCTTTTGCTAATAAATGAAGTAAAATACTGCCTAGAGTGTTAGTGTTACTCAGAATCTCTGTCCAGATTATTCCGACTCCTAAAGCACAGCAACACTTGGTCGGAATTGAACTGCCGGGGAGTAAGCGTCCAGCAGTGGAAGTACATTCCTCCCAGCCCTTCATACCTGAGGTTGTCTTGGGTATTCCCTGATCTGGTAAAGCTCCCACCTTCCGATGCTGATCATACCAGTCATTCACTGTCATAGACGCCAGACTTGGATAACCAGCTCCAAATACTCTGCAAGAATCACACAGTATTAAGAAAACAACATAAACAGTGGTATTAAAAAGCCTCTTCTCTTCAGTGACAAAGCCTGGGCCCGGTTCATCCTTCTTCCCCTAACCAGCCAACTGCTGAGGAGCACTGCGAATCCCTAGAAGGATCTGTAAAAAGATGCATCCAGGGAGGGGCATGAAAGTCGAGTTTTCTGAGACAATAAAGAGCCCAGATCATCTCCCAATAAGCAATCCCAGGGCCAACGCCCCACGGAGCAGTGTGCAGGCCGTGAAAGGGGTATTTGTATTCAGTAGGTCTAAAAGGTACACAGAGGAAGGAGACTCTCCTGCTACCCTATGGGAAAGTGTCTCAAGAACTCAGATGAGCCCATATGTCCTTTGGAGAACTGTCACTGAAGGCCATGATGGGAAACGATTTTAAAGGGTACAATTCTCCATTTGATTCCTTTCTTCGCTCGGTTTTTAATTACTCAACTGACTAATTATTTTCATTGGTTTCCTTTTGAGCCTCTTCTGAGGTTTGTGAGGGAAATGTCTGCTGAAGACAGAGAGAAAGTACTAGAAGAGATACTAACCCTTTGATGAAAGAACAGCCTCCCAGGTGAAGCCATGCCTGTTAACAATGCCCATTCTGCCTGTTACATGCACTGCAAGGGAACCACAAAAGCAAGAGGCTTGCAAAAGCAACCCACTTTTCAGCACGACCTACTTGGCTTGGGCGGCATTCCGAGTGAGAATAAAGGGTTTCATTGGAGGCCTGGCCTGAGGAGTTGAGCCAGAAGCTGATGCCTAAAAAGGAAATTAACTATCAGAAGTGTATCTGCCTTTTGCCCACCCCACTCTGCAGCCTCTTAGGTCTTTAGGTGCTTAAAAAGCCCTGGATTCAAAAGTCAGTTACTCCCTACATACCAGTCTCTGAGACACAGCAGCAGAATACTGATGATGGAGATTGCTTAGCTTTGCTGAGGACACCTAAGTACTTTCCTGAGAGAAAGAGAAAGCTCTCCCAGAATCAGCTCACCATAAGGGAAAGTTTACTTGGCTTTAAAATACCCTCCCCACCCTGGCTGATGTGGCTCAGTGGATTGAGCACCGGCCTGCGAACCAAAAGGTCGCAGGTTCGATTCCCAGTCAGGGCACATGCCTGGTTTGCGGGCCAGGTGCCCAGTAGGGGGCGTCTGACAGGCAACCAATCGATGTATCTCTTGCATGTTTCTCTCCCTCTCTTTCTCATTCCCTTCCTGTCTCTCTAAAAGTAAATAAATAAAATATTTTAAAATTTTTTAAAAATAAAATGCCTGGGGAGGGGCAAAAATAAATAAATAAATAAATAAAAATAAAATAAATAAAATAAAATAAAATAAAATAAAATAATAAAATAATAATAAAATAAAATAAAATAGAATAAAATATAAAATAAATAAATAAAATAAATAAAATAAAATAAAATAAATAAAATAAAATAAATAAAATAAAATAAAATAAAATAAAATAAAATAAAATAAAATGCCTTCCCTAAAGGAGAGGTCAAAGCCTTCTTCCATGTTCCATCTAAATCCCTTGAGCTGAATTTGAAGCCCCTTTCCTCAGCCCGGCCTTCAGTGCTGAAGTTCAATTATGACTGCTCTTCTGAAACCCCTTCCCATTGTAATTATGCTAGTAACTGTCAAGAACCCCCAAATGTCCTTTAGGAATGAATGTTGCTAACTGCAAGGTGGGGAGAATGAATGAATACTTTTCCAATGTAGCTGTACAGAAATGTTTCAAGGAACCCTGGCTGTCCAGGTGTACAATGACACCACGTCTGCTCAAAGAAAAGGTGTTTGGTTGGTGCTCCATCACTCCCAGGGCCAATCTCAATACTAAATGAGAGCATGGAGGAAAAAAAAAACAACAAAACAAAGGCACAGGGAAGGACCCAGAAGAGTCCAGCCTCACACTGTTTAAAAGACACACTAAGGCCCTGGCTGGTGTGGCTCACTGGATTGAGTACTGGCCTATGAACCGAAAGGTTGCCAGTTCAATTCCCAGTCAGGGCACATGCCTGGGTTGCGGGCCAGGTCCCCAGTGGGGGTCGTGCGAGAGGCAACTACACATTGATGTTTCTCTCCTTCTCTTTCTCCCTCCCTTCCCCTCTCTCTAAAAATAAATAAAATCTTTTTTTTGAAAAAAAAAAAAAACATGATAAGATATGCTCAAGGGGCCTCCTGGCTTTGGAACACTAATTGCTCTTTCTTTGATCCTTTAACATGAGGAACTAGGTTGATGTTACCTTGAGGCAAAAGCTCCTGGGCTAATTAGTACAAATCAAATTAGGAGGAGGTTTCTCTGAGGACTTAAACACACGCTGATGACCGGCTGATAAATTCGATTCGATTCACGTTATATCAGAACCAAAAAGTAAGTGGCAGCAGAACCTAATCTTTGGAAGCAGCAGCTCCAAAGCAGGGTTATGACCTTGTCAAAGGCAGCTGAAGAAGCTGCGGTCACCACGTCATGTTGACCAGTGTGCCCCACACTGTGCGCACAGAAGGCCTGGCCATGTCTCACACTTGGGTGATCCACGGGCGGGAGAGGGCATCACCGTGTTAAGGTTAAATTGTGATTCCTCTCCCAAGTGAAACACATTCCGTGTCTTTCGTTTTATCGTCTCCTCTTTTCTCTCTCTCCTGCAGGTCCGCTTTCTTCTCCATCCCCCATCCTAGTCCTCTTCCCCTTTGTTCGTTTATCTGAGTTGAGTAGATTTTCAAAGCCTATTGCCCTGTGCCTTCCTTTAGCAGCCAAGACTTCCCGTAGAGCCAAAACCAACTTTTCCTTCAGAGAACTCTCCCGCCCCTGGTGGCATGTCACAAATTACAAATGTCTAACTGTGTTACAGGGTGGAGAGCACTGGGGGACACTGTTGTCAACTAGAGAGAAAAGTGCCCTGGAGAACCTCCAGCCTGCTTTCACTGATTTTTTTTTTTTACGATTTTATTTATTTATTTTTAGAGAAGGGAAGGGAAGGAGATAGAGGGAACCATCAATGTGTGGTTGCCTCACACACGCCCCCTACTGGGGAGCTGGCCCATAACCCAGGCATGTGCCCTGACTGGGAATTGAAACAGTGACCCTTTGGTTTTCAGGCCGGCACTCAGTCCACTGAGCCACAGCAGCCAGGCTGATTCCACTGATCTTAATAAGGACAATGGTTTTATGGAGACTTAAAAGGATTTTGATTTGATTGTTGTCCTACAGAACATTCAAATCTCTGACTTTTGAGCTACAGAGGCAGTGACCAGACTTACCTCTTTGGGAGCATCTTTTTCCCTCAGGATCTTGATCTCCTGGTCAATGCTGTCAATCTCTTCTAAGCTGATGCTGATCCACCTCCGCAGGTGCAGGAGGTAATACTCACGGACATGCTCGTCGTCTGCTTCCCCGCTCTCCACGGCAGCTTTCATTCCAGACAACCTATGCTCCATCTCCTTCTTCTGCTTGTATCTGGGCCACGGAAAAGCATTACCCGTGAACTTAAAAATGAAGCGGTAGTCCTTTGAAACAAGGCCACAATAAGATCTTACCTTTGCAGGTGATCAGGCCAGTCAGCATGCCAGTTTCCACTTTGGCAAAAATATAGATTCTTTACCCCAGAACTTACCAGCAAGGCAGTTCTTGCAAGACTACGAGGCAAGGAAGGGATCGGGAGGGGCTGAGAAATACATCTGAAGCCAGAAAAAAAGAGCCGCAACCCGATCTGGGCGACTCATCCCACTGTCTTTACAGTTGAAGCACCGTAGTAATTTTCTATCAACCTTTCCTAGCTTGGGTGCTCACTACCACACAATGTCCATTTCAGAATCCCAGCGTCAGAGAATCACAGAATCTCAAGGGTCAATTCACCTGCCATTGACGCAGGGATTCCTTGTGAAACAGCCTAATAAAAAACCCGATCATCTCTTCTTTTGTGCTGGGCAAAACATCCCCGGCTCTTCTGACTCATCTTACTGTAACTTAAAGTCTCAGAACCACCCTGCCTACCTTTTTCAGGATGCATTCTAGTACCTCATCTATCATTCACTCCACAAATATTGACTGAATACCCATTGTATGACAAGCACTGTTCTCAGGGCCGGTGACACAGCTGTGTATACAAGAAGGCCCTTGCTCTCCTGAAGCTTTCATTGAAGTGGGAGACGACGACGGACAAAGAGAAGTAAAGAGATGAGGACTCGGGCGATGATGAGTGCTTTGAAGAAGCAAAAAGTAAGGTAAAGTGGAGAGAGCGATAGTGCAAACGCTGGGCTGCTACCGTATACAAGGGGACCAGGCGAGACCTCTCTGAAGAGGTGACATTCGAGCAAAGACTTTGAAGAAATAGGAAAGCAAACCATGCCAATATCTAGAAGGGTCTTTTTTTTGTTTGTTTTCTTTTTACAGGAGAAAATGAAGGTTTAATACACGCGCGTGGGGAATTCACATAAATGTGTAATTTCCGAAGACGGTGAAGCAACCCTGAGTATATAAAACATTTTTGGAGAAAGGAGAGGAGACAGGGTATTAGATTTCAGAAGTGAGAGTGGGTGATTTATGTGTAGTTGAAGAGGGAAACACACATAGCAGGAAAATCCCCCTGGGTGACTCAGAAACCGTGGGACACAGGGGGAGATGTAGCTAACAGGCCCCTGCCCAAAGCCCTGCTATTTACTGAATTTCATTCAAATCAGGCAAGGGTAGTATCCTCAGACCTCCTTCCTGAAGTGGGTTGTCTGTATGAATCTCTTGGGTGGAAAAGGCGGGCGGCCCAGGGTTGGGGGGGAAGCAGAAATCAAAGGTTCTGAGTCTTGTTTCTTAATCAACAGCTCAAAATCAGTATCCCCAAAAAGGCAGCTTCAGGGTGGCAAAACTTGGGTTCCCTCTGGAAGGGTGTCTGTTCTAAGGGGAGGAAAGCAAATATGAAGGTCCCAGGTAGAAGAGCACCTGGCCTGCCGTGTTTGGAAGCCACAAGGAGGCCAGTGTGGAAGCAGGAAGGGAAGCACGATGACCGGAAGTGAGGTCAGATAGACAGCCAGGGCCATAATTTGTAGACCCCTGCAGGGAATAAGACCCAATACATCAAATGCCATGACATTTGGAGTGCGGTGGAAGAGCCACTGGAGACTTTTGGATAGAACACATGACAGGAAGACAGTGACAGGGAAATTTGTTTATAATTTCTCTTTCTCCACTGGCTGGGTGCGTGGACTCTAGACTACCAGGGCCGGGAGGGGAGGGGGAAACACGGAATCAATTAAGGGGACATTGCCACAATCCAGGTGACAGAGAGTGACTTGCGAGAGGGAGGTGGTGAGATGTGATACATTTAAAATATAAAATAGGCCCTGGCTGGTGTGGCTCAGTGGATTGAGTGCCAGCCTGCAAACCAAAGGGTTGCCGGTTTGATCCCCAGTCAGGGCACATGCCTGGGTTGCGGGCCAGGTCCCCTGTTGGGGCCACGTGAGGCAACCACACATCGATGTTTCTCTCCCTCTCTTTCTCTCTCCCTGACCTTCTGTCTAAAAATAAGTAAATAAAATCTTTTTAAAAAAATCTCTGTAACTTCACCTGTCCTCCTTTCCTCCTGTTTGGGCAGGGCAGCTAATGATGTCTTTTGGGTTTATTTTTTTTTTAGAGAGAGGGAAAAGGAGGGAGAAAGAAAAGGAGAGAAACATCGATCACTTGCCTCTGTGGTGCATGGAGACTGAACCTGCAACCCAGCCATGTGCCCCGACCAGGAATCAAACCAGCAACCTTTCGCTTTGCAGGACCACCACCCAACCAACCGAGCCACAGTGGTCAAGGCACTAATGCTGTCTTTAGCAGCCAAGGCAATGTCTTTACCATTCCAGTTTTGCTGTGAATCCCGTCCCTCCTCACCATCTTCCAGGCCTCACTCCATCAGTTACCCCCGCCCTGGTCATTACAGTTACAGTTTTTCACTCCACAGGTGCCTTTCCCTCATCCTAGAGACACCTCCCCCCAACCACATTCTATCCCTTCTTCTTCTATGCTCTAGTGGAAACGGCACCCGAGCTGAAGAACTTGAAGGGGAACTTGAAGACTTAAGTTTAAATCCTACCCTGCACTTAATGTTATGGACAATGTTATGGAGCTATGTTACTTGGACAAGTCAATTCTGAGCCCCTGTCCCCATCTCTAACATGGGGATGATATTTGCTTTGTGGGGTTGTTAAGAGGATCCAATGGAACAACACGCACGGAAGTGCTCTGTAAGCAGCCATGCAATACAAATACTGTTAGCTGATAAGAAAACTGAGGCTAGGAGGGGCTAGATGATGTCCCACCCATGAAGTGGTAGAAATTGGGTTGGTCTCCCCAGGTCTGTCCGACTCCCAAGTCCAGGCTTAACCTGCCATATCATATTGCTTCCATCTCTCTGATCTCTGTCCCTCCCAGGGACACCGCAAGTACCTACTATAATGCAATTACTGGGCTGGGCACCAAGGATAGTGATACAGCTGGGATACTCAAGATGCAATTAGTCACAGTCTGACCTTTAGGTATTTCAAGTGTCGAGAATAACACAGTGATTGTAATTCCATAAAGTTAGTGCTGCACTATCTGGGAGAGGCGATGGGCAAGGAGAAGCTTGAGGGACATGATTTTTGCTCTCTCTTCCCTGGGCTCCTGTAAGTACTTCTATCTATACCTTGTTGAGTCTCTTACCTCTGATTGCTCTTTTCTTTCTCTTCCTTCCCCCTGAACTTGGCCCCAAGGTTTTATCCTTGGCTTTTTTCCCTCTCCATGTTATCCCTTGGCAAACCACACAAACCCACCATGCGCCTACATTTCCAGCACCAGTCACAAAACTGTCTCCCAAGTTTTAGTTACACAGTTCCACCTGTCTATGGAGATGGCCAGCCAGTGGTTCCTTTAGGAACTCAATTCAGTACAACTAAAATTAGACTCATCACTTACCTAGCTCCTATTCTATTTCAGGGTGTCATACTCATTTTCACCGGGGGCCACATCAGCTTCGTGGTTGCCTTGAAATAGTTAAGGAGTACTTACATGTACACAGTCCTACAATTATTTCAGCCCTTTGAAGGCAACCATGAGGCTGATGTGGCCCCCGGTGAAAATGAGTTTGACACCCTGCTCTATTCCTTCTAAAAGAATGCAGATGCAGTTAACCAACCAGACTTCCACTTACCCCTCCAGGATGAGACTGAGGTTAGAGAAGATATGCAAATAAACAGGTTTCGGGAGAGAGAGGGGTGTTTTATGCAGCGCGGCCTCACTGTGTAGTCGTGGGGCGGGGGAGGTAAGACTTACAAAAAGCAAATAAGGATCCGAACAATTACTTTTCTATTCGTATCAACGCTTCTTGCCAAAGTAATGTCTCTGAGAGCTCTACCTTCATTTTTATGACTTCTTCCCAGTTGAAGTGCTACCAAGACATGGTGACTTCTCTTTCTGCCAGTCTCCTCTGTGTCCGTGTTCTACACATGTCACTTCCTCACGCAGACCTCCGAGCTCCTGCCCAACGGGACTGTTCTCCATTCCCTGTACACACCTCCAACTGCCTTGGGCTTTTGCTCATGTTGTTCCTCCTGCTTGTCAACAATAAATATTTCTTGAGCACCTTCCACGCGCCAGGCCCTGTGCTAGGCATACCGCAGTGAACAAGAGAAATGGTTCCTGCTCTCCCGGAGGGTACATCTAGCAGGGGAGAAAGGCAAGGCCCTGAAAGACAGTTAGGTGAAGGGCATTTCATGCAGAGAACATGCACAAAGACTCTGGAGAAGAAACTGGGTCTGTTCAAAGAATTGAAAGAAGGCCACTGTGGCCGGAGTTAATGAGCGCAGGGAGTGTGATACACGAGGACATTGGAGGGAGGCACCAGGCCTGGCGGGGCCTTGTAGTTAGCACTTTGGCTGTTTCGGGTGACAGAAGCTGGTGGCCTGGACCACAGTATGATGATGCAGATGAAGAGAAAAAGAAGGATGTGAGATCCACGTTGTAGCTAGAACTGACAGGCCTCGCTGCTGCACGGGACGTGGAGGTTCAGAAGGGGGGAACCGAAGCTAACTTCTAGGTTTCTGACTTAACCAGGTGGCTGAATGGTGGTAAGCCTACTAAGATGGTGAAGAGCTGGGTGTGGGGGGATGTTGCGGGTTAGAAAGCCAAGGGTTCGATTTAGGGCAGGTTAAGTTTCAGCTGTCTGTGAAACTTCCATGTAGGGTGTTGGAAGTATGAGTCTGAGGGCCAGGGGAGGTCTGGGCTAGTGATATAAATGTGGGAGCCATTAGCAAAAAGATCATGTTGATATCTTGTCTGTTGGGCATTTGAAGAAACTGTTCAAAGTTCAAGCTTTCTAGCCAAAGAAACACCAATAAAAACAATGAGATACTTTTGTCTGCTCAATTGGATTTTCTAAGTATTAATCAAGACCAGTGCAGTGGGACATGCTCTGAGATTTGTTATAGTGGAAAGCAATGCTATTAACATCAAGAATCTTAAAATATTTAAAACCTCCCATCTGGTCACTGGTCCTTCCACAAATCTATCAGAAGAAAACGGTGATAGATGCAGTTAAAGATATTTGTTTATAACATCACTTAGAATTGCAAAAACAAACAAAAACCAAATCATAGTCTAAGTATTTGACAATAAAAGATTAGTTTAGTCCTGGCTGGTGTGGTTCAGTGGATTGAGCACCAGCCTATGAACCAAAGGTCGCTGGTTCGATCCCCAGTCAGGGCATATGCCTGGGTTGTGGGCCAGGTCCCCAGTGGGGGCCACGCAAGAGGCAACCACACATTGATGTTTCTCTCCCTCTCTTTCTCCCTCCCTTCCCCTCTCTAGAAAGAAATTAAAAAAATATATTTTTTAAAAAAGATTAGGTTAATTACTTATGGTATAACTATGGGATGAAATATTATGTAACTATTAAAATACTGTGGTTTCAAAAGACACAGGGAAATGCTCACAACATGTTAGGTTAAAAAAAAGATAAAAAACTGTATTTACAGTGTTATTCCAAATTTATTAACTAAAATAACTACATATCTGGAAGGAAATACATCAGAAAGTTAACAAAGATCATCTCTGAGTGCTAGGATTAAGGCTTATTTTAATTTTAAAAATATTCTTCTGTTTCTCCAACTTTCTACAATGAGTATTACTTGTACATTCAGGAAAATCTGTAATCTTTATTTCTAACTGTTCTTCAAGGCTCATCTCAAATGCTGTTGCCTTCTGAAACCTCCCCCCATTGCTCCAAGCAGATGTGATCACTCCCTGGTTTTCCCCCACAATGCTGTTTGTCATCTCTATGGCACATGCAGTCTTTTCTTTGTGGGGGGGGGATATTATAATTATTTGTATACCAAACTCGCTGTTTAAATGACCTTTTTTACGTCAGTAAGCTGCCCTCACCTTCCTACAAAGGACATGATGCTGAATTCCACTTTCTGGAAGTTCTATCCCATTTCCTCAAAAATCATTTGTTCTCACTCACTAGCCCCTAACCACGCTTTACTATTCTTTACAGCCCTCCCGAACTGAAATCACATGATTATTTCGTAGCTGTCTGCCTCCTCACCAAAATACAAGCTCCATGAGGGCATAGACCTAGTCTGGTTCTCTGTTACCTAGAACAGTCCCTGGCACACAGGAAAGGCTCAATAAATATTTGTCAAGTGAATGAACCCATTTCAGCTCTTTATCACGTCTCTCCTGAGTTTCATGCCACCAAATACCTCCACTTAGATGTCTCCTACGCACCTTAAATGTAACGTGTCTCAATACCAAGTTCACTCTTCCCCATCCCCTGATCTATTCTTCCTCCTCTATTCCCCATCTCAATGAGGTCCTCAGCCATCCACTGCCTCCTTCTACCCCACCACCCTCAACCAACTGATCACCAAGTTTTCTACAGACTCAACCCTCCAAAGTAAATATCCCCCCATGCCTTCTGCCATCGCATTGCCAAAGTGAGGCCTCACCACCTCTGTGGACTACCGGCATCTCATCTGCCCCCTCGCACTGGTGCCTGACTGCTAACGGGGTGTGATAGTGAAAACGCAAATATGGCTGTGCTACTGGAAAAAAAAAAAAAAAGAAGAGAAAGAAGAGAAGAGAGGAGAAGAAAGGAGAAGAAAAGGAAAGAAAGAAAACCCAGTGGATCCAAATCAGCAAGCAAAGTCTAAGCTCTTTAACGTGGACTAACAATGTGACATTTTAACATTTACATATGTTAACATTATATTACATTGTTACATTAAGTAACATTTACAGAATATTTACTATGTGCCAGATACTGTGCTAGCAGTGTTATGTGCTTCATCTTATTTATGCTTCTGAACCCTATGAGATAGGGATCATTATTACTTAGATCTCACATATGAGGAAACCTGAGGCTCAGACAGGTTAAATGAATTACCCGAAGTCCAATGGCTTATCAGTAAAGCTGGGTCTCAAACCCAGGTCTCTGACTGTCTGTGTACTCAGCTACAAAGATACAAAACAGCTGCCTTCGAGTGCTTTTTATGTATGAGAAAGGACGTGCTGTTATTTGACTTTACAGCTGGGGATACAGCTGGGGAAATTAAGGCACCGAGAGATTAAGCAGCTTATGCGAAGTTAGAGTGATTGAATAGTAGAGCTGGGATTCAAACCCTTTCCCCACATTACTGGCAATGAGGTTGTTCCTTCACCTTCCTCCGCACCCCAAGCGCTCCCAGATCTGAACGCTACAACCTTCTTCTGCATCGTTCCTTCCCCCTCTCCACTACCCCTTTCATATTCTAACATCACCTAATTGCATACAGTTATGCCCCACCCACACGCCAGCACAGCTGTGTAACGTCCCTGCAGCTTACTAAGGCTAGCTCTGCTGCCGAATGCCCTCCTTTCCTCTTCCTCTAGCTAATATTTCTACTCATCTTCAACCAACACATCCCAGGAGTCACCTCTTCCAGGGAGCCTGATTCTCTCTCCTGCTCCCTCTTTGGCTCAGTGCCCCTCTTGTCTGCTGTCACAGTCCCTTGTACATCTTTCTATCACAGCGTTTTGTGCTGACACTGCTTCAATGCCTCTGTTCCTCACCAGACTGTATGCTTCTCTGAGGCAAAGATGACCCACATTCATAGAAAGGCTCATATTCAGTTTGTACCCCTGGTGTCTACCATAGTTCACAGACACCGTGAACACTCTTTAAATGCTTTTAAAAAACTAAATGGAGGCCCTGACTGGTGTGGCTCAGTGGATTGAGTGCTGGCCTGCAAACCAAAGGGTCGCTGGTTCAATTCCCAGTCAGGGCACATGCCTAGGTTGTGGGCCAGGTCCCCAGTAGGGGCCATGGGAGAGGCAACCACACATTGGTGTTTCTCTCCCTCTCTTTCTCCCTCCCTTCCCCTCTGTCTAAAAATAAATAAATAAAATCTTAAAAAAAAAAAAACCCTAAACTGAGAGCAAGCAACTTGTTCAAGGCACACGATGAAGCTGCACCAGCCAGGACTAAGATTAGCTCAGGATGTTACACCCCTGATCCAGCACTGTTAAAACACAGCCTGTCAATCAGTGGAACCTCAAGCGATGACAGCTACAAGATATTGTGCCCTTCAGAGATATCTGTCCCACTGTACCATATGAATATTGCTATGCTGGGCTGCGGGGGAGATTGGGAAGCACTCTCCTAAAGAGAGCAACCATAAGGAGTCTAATGCTTAGATAAGATCATCTCAACAAAGGCAGAGGGTTCTTGAAAAACTCAGTAGAGTTTGCTCGCACCAGGGCCTCTGCCTAATAAAAACCAAGAATAACATAGACCACTGCCCACTCCCCCTCAAAAAAAGAAAACCATGCATCCCTTCCCCAGGAGCACTGCCACTGGGCAGTTTTCAAATTACAGCTATTGACCCACCTCTCTATTTTAGCCTGTCTTTGAGATGCCATAGCAACGAGGTTAGGATGGGCCATGGGAGAACTAGCTGTGTTACTTTCAGCTGAGTTGTTCTTGGTTTTAGGCAACTCAAACTCTGCCACGTGATAGTGTTGGCACTGAGTTAAGTAGATTAAAAAGTGTTCTCGAGCCCACTGCAAATCATCTAGCCGCTTGCTGGGGTTGACTTGTTTCAGAGCGAGCGCTCCTTGAAGTGCTGGCACCATCAGGTACTTCAGGTCGGAGGAAGCAATCTCTTCCAAGTCTTCATTATGGCTGGAAAGAGCAAAGAGGAGGCTGTGAAGCCTGGTTGGTCATTCAAACGGTGGCCCTTGCTTCCTGGAGGACGGGAGGGTTGGGGTGGGAATGAGGCAAAGGGGAGACAAGGGGAACAGCGGCCGGTATTCTTCAATGAAAAGTGGCGGAGCGGTCACGCCCAACGCCTCTGCAAACAGCCCACGCTATGTAACAAGAATCGCGGGATGCTGACTATTCGGGAGAGAGGTGGAGAATGTAAACAATGCACACGAGATCACAGTGGGAGGTAGGCACGAAAGGTCGCTAGTCTTAAAGGTCTCCCTCCACCCTGGCTCAATGGCTCCACCCTTGGTGACCATGATTACGGTACCTTCATTGTCAGCGATGACCCTCTCCCTATACCTGAACAAGTCAAGCTGCAACAACATCTCGGCCGACTGCTTCAGGAGCTGTAGTCCTTTCAACACCTTGTCTTGCACTGCCCGGGAACCGCTGGGTTCCGCCGCTACTTCCACTTCGTCCAGAAGCCGCTGGCAGGTATCGAACAGCTCGGGGAGGCGCGGCGGCAGTAACTCTTCTTCTTCGGCAGCTGCCATCTTGCGGGAGGCAGGAAGCGGGCAGGCCTCACTTCCGGGGTTAAAGGCAACCTGGGGAAAGCGCTCCGCGAGGACCTACGAAACCGGAAGGGGCACTGCCTCGGCCATCGCCCTTTGTTCCCGGAGCGCCCACGGTCCGCCGGAAGCAGCTGTTTGCCGGCGCGGGCAACCGTTTCCATGGACTCGTTTGATCCGGCTGCTCCTTACTAGGGGAGCAGGACCCTCGGCGCTGTTTTACGGCTAGCTCCTCGTCGCCGATGCGGAGCTGGGAAGCTCCGTGGCCCTGAGGCCCGGCTGGGGCGAGGCGGCACACTGAGCGAGCCCCGGCGCGCGTCCGGAATCGGCGCGCCACGCGCCTCTCCCCGCCAGACGCTTGCCAGGCTCGGGGCCACGGCAGCCGGGGCTCCAGCCCCCGCGCGGCAACCTGGACCCGCAGGTCTGGGCGCGCGAGCGCGAAGTGCAAGTAGCGCCCTCCTCTGGTTTTTATCCAGCGCCAGCTGGAGCTCTGCGATCCTCTCGTCCTGTCCTTTCCCATCACCTCCCCTTCACGTCACCGTCCTCCACACTTCCTTTCAAAGTTTTCCCCTGTGAAACCTTCCTTGCCCCACCTCCCAGCCAAGTCACAGTTCTGTGCCTCTCTCTGAGAGCATCTGCAACATTGTATTACCGTTAGTGATTGACAAATCTACCGCCCTTACAAGGAGTCTAATTTCTGCACCTCTCTGGATAGCCCAGTGTCGTGAATAGAAAAATAAGTGATCGGTTTGGCAAACAGCCCAATTGTGCGGAACTTGCACCGTTCGTTACGTAGCCATTAGCCACGTGGGGCAATTGAGCGCTTGAATGTGGCTATTTTGATTTGAGATGTACTGTAAATGTGAAACAGACACTAGATTTTGAAAAATTATTACGAAACAACAATATAAGACATCTCAATGTCTATACCAACTACATTGCTGAAATGCTTATATTTTGTACATTTGGGTTAAAAATGTTAAAATTAATTTCACTTGTGTCTTTTCACTTTTGTAATGTGCTCACTAGAAAAGTTACATTTACAAAACGGGTTCACATTTGTGGCTTACATTTTATTTCCACTGCACAGTGCTGATGTAAAAATATAATCTGGGGAAGTCTTTGCTTTGAACAAATCAATATAAGGACATACTGATCACCTTAGAACATACCCCCAAATTGTCCTGCTCTGGAAAATAAGCTTTTAAAAAAAAGTGAATGTGGTTAAGAAGAAAACATTTTTCACGTAAAAACAACTAGAGGGCAATATAGGACAGTGTATAACTAGGGGATAAGTCACATTGCTTGGGCTGTTGGAAAACTAAGAAATGACAAGTCATTCTATGCCAGGAATTCAGAAAGCTGCTTAGACATGACATGCTGTCACAGAATTTCAAAGTTGGATGGGGACTTCACAAATCTGAGGGAAAACTGACACCAGAAAGGTTCATTGACTTGCCCAACCAGTTGTGACAAAGCCAGTGTCTTCTAAATTCAATTGTTTTTACTCCATCAATCTTAAATTGAGTGGCTTTAAAAAAGGTGGACAGGACCTTTTATGTGGGGCAGAATGAAGCCCTTAGCTATAAAACAATGCTTCGGAAGAGGTAGAGGAGAGAGTGGGACACAAGTGCAGCTTCCCAGATGATTCTAATAACCCTCCCCTTACAATCCCACCCCCCCCCCCAACTTTAGAAGCTGAGGAAAGGGAGGCTCTGGCAAACCACCTAGTATTTGACTTGTCTGGCACTTCTTAGGACTGTAGTTAAGCTGAACTCGGAGGGTAAGCCTTGGCCAGCAATACAAAGAACAAAGATAGCACTTGTGGAAGAAACCTGGAAACAGTAAGTGTGAGACTGAAGAAAATTTGTTTCTGCCCTGGCTGGTGTGGCTCAGTGGATTGAGCACTGGCCTGTGAACCACAGGGCCGCTGGTTTGATTCCCAGTCAGGGAGCATGCCTGGGTTGTGGACTGGGTCCCCAGTATGGGGCGTGGGAAAGGCAACCACACATTGCTGTTTCTCTCCCCCTCATTCTCTTTCCCTCCCCCTCGCTCTCAAAATAAATAAATAAAATCTTTTAAAAATAAATAAAAATACTAAAAAATAATAATAAAATAAAAATAAATAAAAATACTAATTAAAAAAAAAAAGGAAGCTCTAACAACTAGGCGAGCGACAGAGAGTATGATGGAAATACACAACACAGAAGGCCCTCCAGGGGGTTCACAGAAGTCCTCTCAAAGGATACGATGCCGAGACTCAGTCATGAATGGTGACAGCATATGTAGGGAACCTGAAGCACTTCGATTATTTTTGTTTAAGATTTTATTTATTTATTTTGAGAGAGAGAAGAGAGGGTGAAAGAGAGGGAAACAAACATCCGTGTGAGAGAAAACCATCGCCCCCAACCTGGAACCTGGCCGGCACCCCAGGCATGTGCCCTGGCTGGGAATCCAACCGGTGACCTTTTTGGTTTTCTGGATGATGCCCAACCCACTGAGCCACACCAGGCAGGGCAACACTTCGATATTATTATTGAATGATTCCTATGTGTGAGACACTGTTTTAGGCACTACGGTGAATGAGACAGACAAAAGTCCTGTCCTCATGGATCATGTAAGGCAAGCAGGGGCTGCTGCGTTCCCATTTGTGTAGCACTGATTTCCAAAGGATGCCTTAGATAAACAATGTCTTAAATGAGCCCGCAGTAGCTCTGAGACTCTATCACTTAATGTCGTAGGTAGGTTCTGCAACGTCAAGCAAAACAATATAACAAAACCAATTTTACTGTAGGCTAATGGATAGAAACAAGAGTTAAATTCTTAGGGCATCTCATCAACATTGAAAGGAAACGAAACCATGTTATTCGAGAACCTGCTGTGGATATACTGGTTCAGCCTTTCCCAGAGCATGGAGGCATACTGGTGATGTGAGAGATGAATTTAGGTGACACATGGAGGAACATTTATTTATTTTTTAAAAAATGTTTAAAGAGTTTACGTATTTATTTTTAGAGGGGAAGGGAGGGAGAAAGAGAGGGAGAGACACATCAATGTGTGGTTGCCTCTGGCACACCCCCCAACTGGGGACCTGGCCCAAAACCCAAGCGTGTGCCCTGACTGGGAATCAAACCAGCAATCCTTTGGTTCTCCGGCCAGTGCTCAATCCACTGAGCCACACCAGCCAAGGTGGGAGGAACATTTAAAATATTTAAATAGGTCTAATGGAGTCCCTAGCAACCTTCTGGCATGAGAGAGAGGGAAAGCTTCACCTCCTGCTGTTCCCTAGGTGACTCCACCCCTCCCCCACCTGTCACCATGGAGATGAGTGTCTTCATTTCTCCCATTCCCCTAGTTTCACCCCTAGGTGAGCCTCAGAGAGCCCCTCCCCATCCCCATGGAAAGAACTCCATGCTCCCCAACCTTTGTTCCAGATCACATTCTGCTTCTCAGACTGTCACCATAGAAACTGAAAGTCTGGCCCCTGCCCCACTCATCTCCATGGTGACCCTAAGCCCTCCCCGCCCCCCAACGCAAGATATCACCAGGATCAATCCCAACTATAGGTGTAGAACCCTGGACAGTGGAGGGTGGCTCCCTGCTGTGGCCACAGTCTTTGTCTCTGATCCCCCTGGCTTTGAAGGCAAGGTGACCCCCCCCTCTCAACAAAGGGCAAACTCCAGTTTATTCAGTACCAACGATGTGCCAGGCACTGGGCTGGGTACTGTACATACTGAACTCATTCCCAGCCATTTTATGGAGTTTAAGGCAGAGAGGCTCAGGGAGGTGAAGGCACCGGGCCTTGCATCCCCTGCAGAGTCCCTTATCATCTCACTGAAACTGGGGGCCTAGACCACTTGCTTTCCACCATTCTGCTTTGCTGTGCAACCTTGGACAAGTTGCCTGCTGTCTCTGAGCCTCTGTCTTCCCCATTGTGAAATAAGAATGTTGGACTAATTGTCATCTTAAATATCCTCTTTTAATGTTGGATCATAACTAGTTCTGATCTTCTTATTGAGGAACTGATTTTTCAGGTATGCATACTAGAACAAAACTGTTAAGGTGGTGTTTTTTTTTAAAGTGGCATAGTGGAGGTATCCAATTTTTTTTCTCCAAACTTTTCTGATCAAACACCCTAAAGTTTCTTGCTTAGAATCTCTCATAATTTCTTCTAGGGTTTTTAAAAAGATTTTATTTATTTACTTTCAGAGAGAGGGGAAGGGAGGGAGAAAGAGAGGGAGAGAAACGTCAATGTGTGAGAAATACATCGATCTGGCCCACAACCCTGGCATGTGCCCTGACTGGGAATCGAACTGGCGGCCTTTTGGTTTGCAGGCCAGCACTCAATCCACGGGCCCACACCAGCCTGGGCTTTTTTTTTTTTTTTTAAAGTTCCATTTTGAAGTAATACACGGGAAGTTGCAGGGAGGCTTGAGCATCCTTTACCCCACTCCCAGCTCACTGGAGCTGCCTCTCCACCCTTGGCTTGTGCATCTCCAAGAGTGACCACCAGGTAGCAGTCAGAGACTGAACTCTGGCCTCACTTGTCCCTCCCGGGACTTGTCCCAGACACCTTGACTGTCATGCCCAGGACTGCTGGGACTGCTGGGCATGTGCCTTCGTCATGTCCAGTGGATTTTTTGGAAGCTGTTGAAGTAGACAGTGACAGTACCTGAAACTTTGCTTCATTTTCTCTTTAGAAGGTACGAGTTTCTTTCCTGTCCTACCCTGCTCTGTCTCAAATGGAAAAAGCCACAGATACTGGCCAGTGGGCGGCGCCCCAAAGGCCACTGCAAGCTCTAGGACATCAGGGCACATGGCCTTAAAGGGATTTCATTTCTACTTCTGCCAGGATTTAGCAAGCCTCTCCCAGAGTTACTGCACCCCTTAACCTGGTAAAAGCTAGGCACTTAAGTACCAGGGTTAAGCCTTGTGAGCCAGCCTGGGGTTGAATCTCCACAGTGCTGCTTATTAGCCCTGTATCCTGGGTGATGTTCATTCAATACCTGACCTAGATTCTTGAAGCCTTAGTTTTCTCAGCTGGAGAATGGGGATGATAATGGTACCCACCTCACAGGGCGGGGTGAATATGCAACGGGACAACACATACACATTACCAGAGAGCCTGGTATAGAATAAGGCTCAACTGAAGAATAGCTAGGGCTCGGGTGGCGATAAACAAGACCAGTAATGGCGACAAATATGAGGAGCATGCTGTCCAGGGGACTAGAAGTCTGAGATCAAGACAATTGGGAGATAAAGGAAGCCTTCCCAAGAGATCATATTTCAGTTGCAACTTGAAGGACAGGTCTGATTCTTCCAGAAAGTCCAGGTGGTAAGAGAATTCCAGGAATAAAGAATAGAATGTTCAACTAAAGAGAGGTGGGAACCCACATGGGTGTATTCCAGTCTCTGTAAGTAGTTAGGAATGACTGAAATGCATGTTTGTTTTCGGGGTAGTCACAAGAGATGAAAGCGGACCAGCAGGGGCCAGATCGCCAGGGGCCTCAGGTGCCTGATGATAGAAGCTGGAATTGATCTGGCAGACACTGTGGAGCCATTGAAGATTTTCAAGCAAGGAAGTGAATGGTTACAATTATTGCTGGCCTGGAGGCCCAGCTGCTGTAAAGGGGGGCAGAGACTGGAGGCAGGTGAGAGATGAGCTGGGCTTAGATTAGAGAATTATATTGGAGATGGAGACCCAGGGATGAAGTCTGTGTTTTTTCCACCCAGAGGGAGAAATCAGCAACCATGTTTTTCTAAGAGTTTGTCTGAAAAAGGATAGAAAGCTAGGGCCAGAGAAGTCAGGGTATCATGTTTGAAAAAAACATATGGGTGAGCCCTGGCTGCTATGGCTCAGTGGATTGAGTGCTAGCCTGGAAACCAAAGGGTCACCGATTCAGGACACATGCCTGGGTTGTGGGCCAGGTTCCCATTAAGGGACGTGTGAGAGGCAACCACACATTGCTGTTTCTCTCCCTCTCTTCCTCTCTCCCTTCCCCTCTCTAAAAATAAATAAATAAAATCTTAAAAAAAAATGGTACCCAAGCCCTCACCAGTGTGGTCCAGTTGCTTAGAGCATTGTCCCCTAGACCAAAAAGGTTCGATTCCTGGTCAGGTCACATACCCAGGTGGCAGGTTTGATCCCTGGTCGGGGCGTGTAGGAGAAGACAACCAATTGATGTATGTTTCTCTCTCTCTCTCTCTCTCTCTCTCTCACTCTCTCTCTTCCTCCCTCTCTAAAAAATAAAAATAGAAATAAAGTAAAATAAAATACAAGTACCCAAGGTCCAGCCCACGTTCATGGTTTAGATGGGAACGGAAGGAAGGCCAACAGCAAGACCTAGCCAGCACTCAGCCCGCCCCTGGCAGCAGTAGAAATCCTGCACCCGCTGCCCCAAGGCTGCTGCTTTTGCCTCCCTGGCCCAGACTGGGGTGAAAATGGGAGTTTGTGGTGAATACAAAGGGACAAATAAACACTTACAGCTGCGTACTTTGTGTCAAGCGCTTTATAGATGTCACTGCACTGCGTCTCCACAGCTACACTATGAGGCAGGTATTAGCGTGGTTATTTTAAGATTTATTTATTCTTAGAGAGAGGGGATGGGAGGGAGAAAGAGAGGGAGACAAACGATGATGTGCGAGATATACATTGATCTGTTGCCTCTTGTACATCCCCCACTGGGGACCTTGGCCCGCAACCCTGGGCATGTACCCTTAACTGGGAGTCAACCGGTGACCCTTTGCTTTGCAGGCTGGTGCTGAATCCACTGAGCCACGCCAGCCAGGGCAGTACAGTTATTTTACAGGCAAAAAACTGAGACTCAGAGAACAGAATTTGCCCAAGATAATTAGACTAGTTAGTGGTGAAGTCAAGAATTGAACCCACCTGTTCTTACCTCAAAACCGATTTGTACCCAGTAACTTACTGGGGTCAAGGGGACAACAAGGAGGGGTTGGACTGGGAGGACCACCTTCCTGGTTGACCCTTTTCCCAAGAGAAAGGGCTAGTGTCCTGACTGGTGTGGCTTAGTGGGTTGCGCATCATCCTGCAGACCAGAAGGTCGACAGATTCCTGGTCAGGACACGTGCCCAGGTGGCAGGTCCCCAGGAGGGGGTGTGCAAGAGGCAACTGATCAGTGTTTCTCACATGGATGTTCCCTTCCCTCTCTTTCTCCCTCCCTTTCTCTCTCTCTAAATAAATAAATACAATGTTAAAAAGGAAAAAAAAACAGAGAAAAAGCTAGCGATAGGTTTCTCCTGTCCTGCGTGGGGTCGCGTCTCCAAGTGAGAGCAATTAGGGATAGACAGGGCCCACCTAAGGACTCCAGAAACAGATTCGCTGCTGCTTCTCTCTCCTTTCTTCACCCTGACCCGAGGCAGAGGGTGAGGGCGACTCGGGTTTACTAGCCCCTGGGACAAGCCTTTTCCCCTCTCAGAGCCTTTATTGTTTCAGCTTTCACAGGAGTCTCTAAGGTCTCTTGTAGCGCTCACATTCAAGGAGTGCCTTGATAGTATTGTACAGTGGGATCGCCTGATACATTCATGGATAGAAACAAATTTCCTGTTGCCATAGAGAACAAGGGCTCTTTGAACCAGAAGAAGATGTGCTCGAGGAGGCAAGATAAAGAGTGGAAAGGGCATGGGGCTTGAGTCAGCCCAACTTGGCTGCAAATTCTGTACACCGGGAAGGTCACTTGAATTCTCTGAGCTTGTCATCATCTGTGAAACAAGAATAGCCACCCTTACTTCTTGGAATGAGGTGACGTGTGTATGTGACACAGACACAGGAGGGGTTCACGACCCTTCTTTATCAGCAAACGAGGGCCAGCTCTTCCTCCTTAAGTCTACCCTGCTTTTTCAGGACATAGTTCACAGCACATAGTTTTTGACTGATTTCAGAGAGAGAGAGAGAGAGAGGAGAGAGAGAGAAGGAGGGGGGGAGAGAGAGAAACATCAATTTGTTGTTCTACTTATTTATGCATTCTTTGGTTGATTCTTTGCTTTTTAAGATTTTATTTATATGGTTTTAGAGAGGGGAAGAGACAAAGAGACGGAAAGAAATAGCAATGTGTGGTTGCCTATCGTGCCCCGCACTGGGGAACCTGGCCCGCAACCCAGGCGTGTGCCTTGACTGGGAATCGAACCAGAGATTCTTTGGTTCGCAGGCCATCGCTCAATGCACTGAGTCACACCAGCCAGGGCCCTTGGTTGATTCTTGTGTGTTCCCTAACCAGGAATCGAACCCACAACCTTTGCGTGTCAGGGACGATGCTCTGAGCTATCCAGCTGGAGCCAGGATTCTCTTTCCTCTCCCTGACTGTGACAGCCAGGCTGAGTGTTTCCTGCCAGGGCCTCAGCTTCCAAACTTTGCTGGTATTGTTCCCACACAGTGTGACAACAACTCTGCCTCTCTCACAACCTTCTAAAAGTCCTGGGGTGGGGGTAGGTGGGGGACAGTGCAACTGGTGCCAGACTGACGCTTGGACTGTCAGAACAACCAGCTGAAGCACCCGGGAAGGACTGTCGGGGTGGGGGGACTCTCACAGGCCCTCGACCAGCTTCACTGGCTGTGCTCCCTCATCCTGGCACCAAGCTTCTGGACCATAACCATCTGGCTAATGACAAAGTGCTCCAGTCCTTGTGTCACCTTCAGCTCTGGACCCCTCAGCCAACTGCCTCCACAGTGACATGACTGTTTACTAGGTAGCCAAAGTCCAATTTCTGGAGAGCCAAAATGTCTCGGACAACCACATGACTCACCTGGCCTGGAGCATCCCCTTTGTAACTGGCTATAAACCCGAACAACGACATTCTGGAAAGGTACTGCCTTGCCCTTGCTGCAGGCTCTCGCCCCAGCCAGGAATTCTTCACATCTCTGCCTTCAGCCTCCCCAGCCTGTGGGAGCACCTCGTGATACCATGGGGTCACTAAATGTCAGCTATTAGACGTCAGTCAGTCCTAACCGGCTGTGGACCTACCCGCATCTCCGCAGCCAATACCATCTCCTCTATCTGAACCTCTCTGCCAGCTGCCTGGCCTTCCTATAATGGAACCCCCAGCCCCAGCCTAGAGGGCTGCCAGTTGCTCCCAAGATGTGGAATCTGCCCGGAAGTACCGTATTTTGGCCATGTACAAGGCGCAGTTTTTTGCCCAAATTTTTCAGGGAAAAATTAAGACGCGTATTATACATGGGTAGTACTAATTCCGTATGTATGTAAATGTTTTTAATTCTTTTGTTTAGGCGTATGCATTAACAGTGTAACTCTAGAAAGCAATGACGATAGCTGTGTGCAAAATAATACCCTGGAATACAGTCACCGGTTCTGTTTCTAAATATAAATAAATACATACATACATAGGTACATAAATACATAAATACATTGAATTAAAAAATTAAAACAAAATATTTTTTTCCTGACCATTTGGGCCAAAAATGTGGGTGCACATTATACACAGGAGCGCCTTATATACAGCAAGATATGGCAGCCGGGATACAACACCCAACCTGTGTAGCATCATCCTGGCATATTCCACTTGACCCAAGTAGGCGGCCTTCCCAAGAGACTTCCTGGGCCGGCTTCCTGCCCTTCAGCACCTTGGCCTGGCCTAGACCAGTCTCCAGAATGAGACAGCCCCCTGCCCCATGGCATTTCCAGTTCGAGGCTAGGCCTGACTTCTCTAAGGTCCTTCTGCCCGTGATATCTCTGCATCTCTAGGGAAATACTATTCAGTATTTGCCTAGCTGGTGATGGGAGACTATGCCAAGGCTAGAAACCATGAACTTGAGGGACAAGTGGTTGCACCTGTGTTGGTAGGCATGCCACCCTGGGAGTGGAGTGCCTCCAAAGGGCCCCCTGCAGCCCTTCGGGGATGCTTTCTAGGAAAGCATCTGAGCCACTTCACAAGCTTGGCTACTTCTAGTAATCTCCAAGGCTACATGTTTCGCTTAGGGTCAGGGTGAGTGTGCCAGACTTACAGAAAGGCCAGAGTGCGTCTGTTGGCAGTCAGGAAGGATCCTGGACCTGACTATTGGCTGATCACAGCTCCCCCAGCAGGAGGCACGGGGGCCTTGGGCTACTTGGGCCTGGCTGCTGGTGACTAGCCTGCGGGTCATCTGCTGCCATTTCGCCACCATACTGAAAAGCAGCACTGCGGGGCTCTGGGTCTGCGGTTCCACAGCAACAATACCAACTACAGATCCGAGTAGGAAACTAGGGGAAAGATTGTGGGTGTGACTCTTTTGCAAGGCATAGCCCAAAAGCCCTTAGGAGGGGACAAGAAAAGAGAATTAGGAAATACGTGAAGGAAGATGAGCACCGGCAGGCCACAGGGGCTTCCTGGGCACAGAAGCTGACATGCTTACGTCTGGTAGCTGAAGTGTGGATCCCCAGAGAACTTTAAAGGAGTCATGTGTGGGGCCCTGACTGGTGTGGCTCAGTGGCTTGGGTGTTGTCCCACAGACCAAAAGGTTGCCGGTTCGATTCCTGGTCAGGGCACATACTGGGGTTGTGGGTTCAATGCACAGTTGAGGGGGTGGGAGGGGCAACTGATTGATGTTTCACAAATCTCTCTCTCTCTCCCTCTCTCCTCTCTCCCTTGTTCCCCCTCTCTAAAAATAAATAAATAAAATCTTTTAAAAATAAAAATAAAATTGGAGGTATTGCGCTCCCTGATATCAGACTATACTACAAGAGTATAGTAATCCAAACAGCCCGGCACTGGCATAAAAACTGACATATAGATCAGTGGGACAGAATAGACAGCCCAGAAATAAACCCACAACTATGCGGTCAATCAATCTACGACCAAGGAGGAAAGAATACACAACAGGACAAAGGCAGTCTTCGATAAATGGTGTTGGGAAAACGGGACAGACACATGCGAAAAATGATAGTACACCACTATCTTACACCGTATACTAGAATAAACTAAAAAGGGATTCAGACTTAAATATAAGACTCAAAATCATAAAACTCCTAGAAAAAAAAACAAAGGCAGTAAGCCCTTTGACATTGCTGTTAGTACTATTTTTTGGAGATATCTCTCCAGGCAAAGGAAACTAAAGAATAAATAAGCAAATGGGCCTATGTCAAACTAAAAATTTTTTTAAAGATTTTATTTATTTATTTGGAGAGAGGAGAAGGGAGGGAGAAAGAGAGGGAGAGAAACATTGATGTGAAAGAAAAACATTGATCAGTTGCCTCTCATATGCCAACTGAGGACCAGGCCCACAACCCAGGCATGTGCCCTGACCAGGAATCGAACCGCTGACCTTTCTCTTTGTGGGATGAGGCCCAGCCAACGAACCCATGCCAGCCAGGCCAAACTAAAAAGTTTTTTGCACAGCAAAGGAAACCATCAACAAACTCAAAATGGATAAAAGACTTAAATATAAATCATAACACCATAAAAGTCCTAAAGGAAAACAGGCAGGAAAATTTCAGATATCTCATGCAGCAGTATTTTTGCCGATATATCTCCTCGGGCAAGGGAAATAAAGGAAAAAATAAACAAATGGGACTACATCAAACTAAAAAGCTTCTGCAAGGCTAAAGAAACCATCATCAGAATGAAAAGGGTACCGGCCACTTGAGGGAACATATTTGCCAGTGATACATCGGACAAGGGTTTGATCTCCAAAATATATAAAGAACTCATATGACTCAGCACCAGGAAGACAAACAATCCAATTTAAAAAATGGGCAAAGGATCTGAACAGACACTTCTCCAAGGTGGACATACAGAGGGCCCATAGACATATGAAAAGATGCTCAGCATCACTAGCCATCAGAGAGATGCAAATTAAAACCACCATGAGATATCACCTGACACCGGTCAGAATGGCCGTCATAAACAAATCAACAGACAAGTGTTGGAGAGGATGTGGAGAAAAGGGAACCCTAGTGCACTGTTGGTGAGAATGCAGACTGGGGCAGCCACTGTGGAAAGCAGTATGGAGTTTCCTCAAAAAATTAAAAATGAATCTGCTTTTTGACCCAGAGATCCCACTTCTGGTAATATATCCGAAGAAATCCAAAACACTATGTTCATTGCAGTGTTACTTATAATAGCCAAGATTTGCAAACAACCCAAGTGTGCATCAGTAGGCGAGTGGATGAAACAGCTATGGAACATTTACACAATGGAATACTACTCGGATGTAAAAAAGAAGAAAAATTTTACCCTTTGCAACAGCATGGATGAACCTGGAGATCATTATGCCAAGTGAAATAAGCCAGTCAGAGAAAGACAAGTACCACATGATTTCATTGATATGTGGAATCTAATGAACAATCTGAACTAACAAGGAAAACGGGGACAGACTCATAGATGGAGAGCAGATGACAGCTAGTTGGGGGGTGGGGGGTGGGGGCGGAGGGATCAAATAAACAGGAAAAAGGACAACAGTGTGGTGATTGCGGGGGGAGTATAAGGGGGATAGATGGTCATGGGAAAAATACAATAAAACATAAAAATAAAAACAAATGAACTACAAATCAGTAGTCACAGAATAGGTACTAGACTTATTGGGGGGATCACTTCATAAGTTATATAAATGTCTGATGACTATGCTGTAAACCTGAAACTAGTACATTGAATGTCAGCTGTTTCAAAAATAAGTCATTCATCCACTCCATCAAGTCCACCTCGATCCCCCAACTCTCCATCTGATGCTAGGGCCCACAAGTTGTCCCTCAACTCGTAGGTATCCCAGTGAGCGAGGCTCGGGGAGGACAGCAGTTCCTATGGGGCTGGAGCCCTGTGACCCATATCAGCCCCCTGCAGAAGGAGAGCAAAGGGTCAGCACCCTCACTGAGATGAGCAGCCGTGCTCTGGGCCACTTCCTCTCCCTTCATGTCGAAGTGAAATTACCTTTGTAAGTGTGTGGGTTTGTCAAGGGGGGGAAAGTCGGTGTTTTTGTATCTGCATGGGGAGTGAGCAGTGATGAAAGTGTGAGAAGGAGCCCTGACTGCTGTGGCTCACTGGGTTGTGTACCGCCCCGCAAAGTGAAAGGTCGCTGGTTCGATTCCCAGTCAGGACACAGGTCTGGGTTGTGGGCCAGGTTCCTGGTGGGGGGCGCATGAGAGGCAACCACACATGGATGTTTCTCTCCTTCCCTCTCTCTCTCTCTCTAAAAAATAAGTAAATAAAATCTTCTTTTAAAAAAGAAAGAGTGAGAAAAGGAAGAGAGACATACTCAGAGAGAGAGAGAGAGAGAGAGAAAGAGAGACCCAAGCCAGCAGGAGCAAGCATGAAATTCAGGCTGTTGGTGGAGTCTGGCATCCCTTCCCACCCGAATGGTGATCTTCGAGACCTTTGGAACAACCTGGAGATCACCACCCCAGATTTTCCAACAGGAAGCACTGTGGAGGTCAGTCAGTCGCAGACCTTCTAAGTAGCCAGATTCTGGTCCCCCCAGGTCTTGGTCAGCGGGCTGAGCATCACCGGGAGCACCCAGATGCTCGTTTCTCCAGCCACCCTGTGGGAGGCATCTGCATGCAGGCATCGCTGGGCAGGCTAGCCCCCAAGGCGCGTGCCTGTCTCACTGGCGGGAGAGATGCTAAGGCACTTAGGCTCATTTCCTAGATGGAAATCACCTGTGCCCAAATTCTGGCAGAGCTTGCGCTTGCTGCCACATCTTGCCCCAGCAACCACCGGCTCTGGTCTCTCCCTGAGCTTTCATCCTCAAAGAACCCTATTAAGCAGGGGTAGGGCTGGGGAAAGTCCTGCCAGAGAGGGATCCGAGGTCAGGCCTATGCTCACAGACGGGAAGCAGGAAGATACAGATGAAAGGCTGCTCAGGGGTAGAGGGTGTGTGATTAACCCAGCGAACAGGTAATCAAGGCAGAACGAATAATCAACAAACACATCTATATTATGTAGAAGAATAAGGATAAATGCGTACCTGAGAGCAGAGGGGGAACAGGACAGGCAGAGCAGAGCCAGCAAATGGGCCACTCTTCTAACTAATCAGGAAAGGCTCACTGGATAAGGTGGAATTTCAGATTGCCGAGCATGCCTGCCCTCTCTGTAATGTGATTAAAATTGGTTTCAAAATTTGTGCTATATTTCAAGTGAGTGCTGCGCTTAAAATGTAATTGCATTTGGCTGTGTATTTGACACTCTTGAAATTAGAGCAGCTTGCATGCGATGAGGAAATTTATCGAGAATGGAATTTGATTTTTAAGCCAACGCATAGAAGAGCAGTTGCAATCTGAACCTCTGACGGATGGTTCCTTCAGGGCTGCCTCTTTCTTTGCACTTCCTGATCGTTCTGGAACTCTTCTCCAACACTCAGCAAGAGGGAAGCTTCCTGAACTCCGCCAGAAAACACACTAGTCCTGGCCATCAGAGTCTGTGCTTCGGTGACTCCTGACCCAGGGCTGTCGTCCTACACATCTGCCAGCCTCGGATTGTGCCAGCAGGCGGCACTTACAGACTTTGTCTTTGTCACCCAGGACTCAGGACCTTGTTCTGAGATCTAAACACCCAGGGCTGGTGCTAGGTTCATTCTGGCTCGCTCTCCTTCGTCAGAACCCAAAAGAGCTGTTAGGATTGCTTGCTCATTCTCCCTTTCCACTGTGGTGGAGGCTGAATGGCTGCTCAAGATTCTGTCACCACCTCCTTAGGCATGGTGATGAGGAAGAAGAGAAAAAGGGGAGTAAAGAGATGTCTCGCCCTGACCGGTGTGCCTCAGAGGGGTGGGTGTCATCCTGCAAAGTGAAAGGTCGCCGGTTCGATTCCCGGTCAGGGCATGTGCCTGGGTTGTGGGTTCGGTTCCCAGTCAGAGCACGTACAAGAGACAACCGATCAATGTTTCTCTCCCTCTCTCTAAAAATAAAGAAAATTTTTTTTTTTAAAAAAAGAGATGTCTCATTTCAGGGTGTCCCAAAGCCCTCTCGGAATGGTGTCTGGCCGTTTAGCCGTGGCTTTGAGAGAGACCACAGGGATTACATAGTCAGTCAACAACCCGTTTCAGCACACACCACGTGCCAGGCACCATGCTAAGTGCTGGACTTACAGAGCTGAACAAAACAGGCCTTGTCCTTCCCTCGGGAGGTTCCCGTCCAGTGAGGAAAAGTCCTCATACCAAAACGTGCAATCATCTCCTTACTTGTAGGTGTGCAAAGTGCTCAGGTGGAGTACAAGTGCTCGCCGAGGCCCAGTCAGGTTGTCTGGATGGCTCCCCGAAGGAGTTAATACTCAGGGTGGAGGTCAGTCGGAGAAGTTAGCCAGGCAAATGGTGGGCGATGGGGATTTGTGAGGGCTTAACACAAGCGGGAGCAAAGTTCAAAATACTTCATGGACTAATTAGCTTCCCAGAGAAAAACTGTTCCTTATGCCAGCTGTCTGCAAATGACTACTTTTGCTTACAAGAAGACCAGACTGTGCAGTCCTGGTATAGAGATATGATCCCCCCCCAAAAAAAAACACATGCCTATGGACCAAGATGATCAGCTGTGTTCCTGGTGGACAGAACAGGTGGGCAGAGAGCACCTTAACCTTCTGCTCCAGTTTTTGTTTCTTAGGCATGTCATCTAGAGGTCTCCAATTTGATACCCGTCCAAGGGACAGGGCTGGCCTCTGTGTATCTGAGCTTTCCGTGGTAAACGTATTCTGCCAGGCTAAGGGAAGGGAAGAAACCCTTATTGAGCACATGCTCTGTGTCAAGTGCTTTTACAAATACGTCATTCAGATCTCCCAGTACATGCCCTGACTGCTGTGGCTCAGCTGGTTGGGCATCATTGCGCAAAGCAAAAGGTCGCTGGCTCGATCCCTCAGGGCACGTGCCTGGGTTGCATGTTTGGTCCCTAGTCCGGATGCACGCAAGAGGCAACCGATTGAACTCTGGCTGGTGTGGCTCAGTGGGTTGAGTGCTGGCCTATGAACCTTAAGGTCTCGGTTTGATTCCTGGTTACGACCCATCCCATCCGTGGGTTGTGGGCCAGATGCCCAGTTGGGGGCGTGTGACAGGCAACCGAGTGATGTTTCCCTCCCTCCCTTTCTCTCTCGAAAAATAAATAAATAATCCCAGTACACTTGAGAGGGAGGTACCTCTTTGCTTTAACAGATGGAGGAAAGATGGGGGGAGCTGAGGCACAGAGCAGTGAACTAACTTGCCCATGTTCACAGAGCTGGAAAATGGGGGAGCTGGAATCCCAATCTAATGGCGTGGATTCTCAAAGCAAGCTTTCCAGCAAGTTCAACACAGCCTCAGAGGTGGTCAGTCCAGGAGCAGACCCCTCTGGGTCCTGTTATTCTCCATCCTGGGCTGGAGCTTCCTGACCAGCTGGGGCTGTTAGCACGCGTCTCATCACACCTCTGAGGACCAGCTGGCACAGACCTAGACTCCGGTAAGCTTCCATTAGCCAACACACAGGTGCAATTTGAGGGGCGGGTGCTGAAAGAGAGGCTGGGGTAGGTCTCATGTGATGTCCCTGGGGGGTAGACTTCCTCCATAGGTCCAGAGCATAGTATGAGTGGGATAATGCCCTGGAGCCTTGGAAGCAGCTCTTCTGCCCCCTTAGGGGAGGCAGCTCCTTTTCCAACCCCTTTCCCTTCCTTGGGATCCGTGGTATTTCCCACTCCTGGCTCACTGGGCTCTGTGCCCACATCGTGTGCAATGATGAAATGCCCACTCTTGACAGTTAGCACAATTCCTTTTGAGAGGTATTTGCATGTCTGTTATGAAAGAGTGTTGGGGTGTGAGAAAATGAAGCACAACATCCTGTCTCTTCTGTAGAATAAGGTGGGTTGTACTCTCCAATGCCACTTCCTAAGGGGACCACAGGGGTCAAGATCGTGTTTCCTGTTGATGATTATAAATCTGGGCTTCAGTCTTTTTCCCTGTCTTTTTTTTTTTCTTACTGGATGGGCCTCATGTGGAAGAACAATACTTATACTGGGCATTGGGACTTCTAGCGCCTGACCTTGGAATAAAGGGTTTACACTCATCCTGGCTGGTGTGGCTCAGTGATTTGAGTGCCAGACTGCGAACCAAAAAGTCACTGGTTTAATTCCCAGTCAGGGCACATGCCTGGGTTGCAGGCCAGGTCCCCTGTCGGTGTTTCTCTCGCACATCAATGTTTCTCTTCCTGTCTTTCTCTTCTCCTTACCCTCTCCCTAAAAAATAATTAAGACTTTAGAAAAAAACCGTTCACACTCCCTGAAGACTGACTTACCCCCAAGAACTGAGCCCCAGAACAGTGCTTTCTTGGCAGGTAAACTTCTGGTTTGGGGGACAAAGATCACTTGAGCAAATAAATGCGAACTCAAAAATCTGCTTGGGGAATAGAGAAGACATTGAGGTGTTGCTGGGAGGGAGGTGGTGACATTTTGTCTAACAGGTTTATCTGCCCTATTTTGCCAACATTTGCTCACTTCATGTCTCTGTGTCATGTTTTGGTAATTGTCACAGTATTTCAGACTTTTTCATTATTATTATCTTAATTACGGTGATCTGTCATCAGTGATCTTTGATAGTACTGTGGTCATTGTTTTGGGCGCCACAAACTGCACCCACGTGAACTGGTGAACTTAATCGGTAAATGTGCTGTGTGTTCTGACTGATTCACAGATGAACCGTTCACTCATCTCCTCGGGCCCCCCTATTCCCTGAGACAGAACAATATTGAAATTAAGCCACTTAGTAACGCGACCATGGCCTCTGAGTGTTCGAGTGAAAGCACTAGTCGCACATCTGTCACTGTAAATGAAAAGCTAGCACGATTCAGCTCACTGAGGAAGGCATGGGTGAAAGCTGAGGCAGGCTGAAAGCAAGGCCTCTCGTGCCAAACGGTTAGCCAGCTTGTGAACACAAAGGAAATGTTCCTGAAGGAAACTAAAAGTGTTATTCTATTGAACACACAAATGATAAGAAAGCAAAATGGCCTCACTGTTGATATGCAGGACACTTTGGTGGCCTGAATAGGTCAAACCAGCCACAACATTCCCTTAAGCCAAAGCCTCATCCAGAGCAAGGCCTTAACTCTCTTCAATTCTGTGAAGGCTGAGAGAGGGGAGGAAGGAAACTTTGAAACTAGCAGAGGTTGGTTCATGAGGTCTAAGGAAAGAGTCAGTCTCCATAACACACAAGCACGAGGGGAGGCAGCAAGGGCTGATGTAGAAGCTGCAGCAAGTTCTCCAGAAGACCCAGCTAAGACCATTCACAAAGGTGGCTACACTAAACTACAGAGTTGCAATGCGGACTAAACAGCCTTCCTTCTATTGGAAGAAGATGCCACCCAGGACTTCCATAGCCAGAGAGGAGAGGACAGTGCCTGGCTTCAAAGCTTCAATGGACAGGCTGACTCCCTTGTTACGGGCTAATGCAGCTGGTGACTTTAAGTTGAGGCCAGTGCTCATTTACCATTCTGAAAATCCCAGGGCCTTCAGAATTATGCTAAATCTACCCCACCTGTGTTCTATAACTAGAACAAGGAAGCCTGGATGACAGCAAATCTGTTTACAGCATGGTTTACTGAATATTTTAAGTATACTGTTGAGACCTACTGCTCAGAAAAATGATACCTTTCAAAATATTACTGCCCATTGACAATGCACCCGGTCACCCAAGAGCTTAAATGGAGATGCACAGTGAGATGAATGTTGTTTTCTTGCCTGCCAACACAGCATCTACTCTGCAGCCCATGGATCAATGAGCAATTTCAACTTTCAAGTCTTGTTATTTAGGAAATTTATTTTGCAAGACTTTGGCCGCCATAGCTAGCAATTCCTCTGAGGGACCTGGGCAAAATTCATTGAAAACCTTCTGGAAAGGATTCACCATTCTTGGTGCCATTAAGAACATTCATGATTCATGAGAAGAGGTCAACATATCAGCATTAACAAGAGTTTGGCCCTGGCTGGTGTAGCTCAGTGAATTGAGCACAGGCTGCAAACCAAAGGGTCGCCAGTTCGATTCCCAGTCAGGGCACGTGCCTGGGTTGCAGGCCAGATCCCCAGTACAGGGTGCGTGAGGGGCAACCACACACTGATGTTTCTCTCCCTCTCTTTCTCCTTCCCTTCCCTCTCTCTAAAAATAAATACATAAAACCTTAAAAAAAGAGTTTGGAAGAAGTTGATGCCAACCCTCATGGATGACTTTGAGGGGTTCAAGCCTTCATGGAGGCAGTAACTGCAGGTGTGGTGGACATAGCAAGAGAACTAGAATTAGAAGTGGAGCCTGAAGATGTGAGTGAACTGCTGCAATCTCATGATAAACCTGTAATGCATGGGGAGTTACTTCTTATGGGTGAGGGAGAAAACGGTTTCTTGACATGGAATCTAGCCCTGGTGAAGATGCTGTGAAGATGGCTGAAATGACAACAAAGAATCTTCACTATTAAATAAACTTAATTGATAAAACAGCAGCAGGGCTTGAGAGACTGATTCCAATTTTGGAAGTTCTACTGTGAGTGAAATGCTATCAAACAGCAGTGCATGCTACAGATATGTAATTCTTGAAAGGAAGAGTCGATCATAAGAAATGGCCACAGCCACCCCAGCCTTTGGCAGCCTCCACTGTATTCAGTCAGCAGCCATAAACATTGAATCAAAACCTCCAGCAAAAACATTACAACTCACCCAAGGCTCACATGATGGTTAGCATTATTTTCGCAAGAAAGATTTTAAAATTAGCCCTGGCTGGTGTGGCTCAGTGGATTGAGCACCAACCTGCAAACCAAAGGGTTGCCGGTTCGATTCCCAGTCAGGGCACATGCCTGGGTTGTGCACCAGGTCCCTGGTAGGCGCAAGTGACAGGCAACCACACATTGATCTTTTTCTCCCTCTCTTTCTCCCTTCTCCTCTCTCTAAAAATAAAAATAAATAAAATCTTAAAAAAAAGATTTTAAAATTAAGATGTATATTGTTTTTTATTTGTTAACTTTGTTAAAGATTTTTTTATTTATTCTATTTTTAGACAAGGATCCTGCCCAGGGATCGAACCTGTAACCTTTTGGTGTATGGGTTGACACTCCACCCAATTGAGCCTCTCGGCCACAGCAGATGAAATGTGTTTTGTTGAACATCCAAAATACTACCAAATCATTTTAATGAGTCTCTTGAGTAGCTAGGAATCTTCACACTGATTTATTTTTATTGAAATACAATGTAAAATAAAATGTAATATATGCCTAGTGTCAACAATCTGGAGAAATTAAAATCACCTGTAATTTTGCTGGTAGAAAACCTCTGTGAATATAGTGGTGTCTCTCCTCGCCTTGCTTATTCTACACAAATGGAACTCTAAGAGTTACTCTTGGCCATCCTATCTGCTATCACCCTCCCTGCCTTAGCCTCCGGGGACTTTCTTGCTATCTTCAAAGATCACTGAGGGGCATACACGTAGGCAAAACTTCGACCTCCCTTGCCCCAGGTAATCAAAACAAAGCCAACTAAAATAACAAAGCAAAACAAAAAGTTGGAATTCAAAGCTTCTGCTACAGTTTCTGGGTGCCCCCGGGTTTAGTTGTTCTGGTTTAGGACAAGGCACTGTTGTGGGCCTTAGGGATCTCTGTACCTGGAGCAGAAGAAGAAACATTCAAGGACTTTGTAAAGGATGCAAAGCCCCAAATCCATCGTGGGTCGGAATTCAGGAAAAATTGACGTTGCTTTTAAAATGTGGAGTTACCCCTCTGTGGTGTGGCTCAGTGGATTGAGCACCAGCCTGCGAACCAAAGGGTCACCGGATCAATTCCCAGTGGGGGGCATGCAAGAGGCAACCATACATGGATGTTTCTCTCCCTCTTTCTCCCTCTCTTCCCCTCTCTAAAAATAAATAAGTAAAATCTTTTTTAAAAATTAACAAAAAATAAAATGTGGAGTTAGACTTTATTATCTCGGGGAACCATTGCTTTTCTTGAAAGGGGTGGGATGTGTGTATGTCACACAGAGAAGCTATGAACACTGGCCCAGTAAGTATCTCCTGGAGAACTACAAGCAGAAGGGCCAGAGCCCTGTTCCCTTCTTCTGTCAACTGAGCACTTCCTGGTCCAGTGACTGTACTGTGGAGAGTGACCGTGGGCTGACTATTGACATGCACTTGGCTTGCTACTGTCTTTACTTTTGGCTTATATTTAAAATGATTAACTATATTATTTTGGTTTTTTTTTAAGATTGTATTTATTTGTTTTTAGAGAGTGGAAGGGAGGGGGAAAGAGAGGGAGAGAAAGATCCATGTGTGGTTGCCTCTCGTGCACACCCCCAGTGGGGACCTGGCCCGCCACCCAGGCATATGCCCTGACTGGGAATCCAACAGGGAATCAGACCAGCGACACTTTGGTTCGCAGGCCTGGCACTCAATCCACTGAGCCACACCAGCCAGGGCATTAACGATAATATTTTGAATAAACAGTATATTCAGGCCTTAGTTTTGGCCACTGAATTTGTCTCCTTCAAGTTTCTTTTTTTTTTAAAGATATTTTATTTATTTATTTTCAGAGAGGAAGGGAGGGAGAAAGAGACCGGGAGAAACATAGATAGGTTGCCTCTCTCACACTCCTCACTGGGGGGTACCTGGCCCACAACCCAGGCATGTACCCTGACTGGGAATGAACCAGCGACCTTTCTGTTCAAGGCCAGCGGTCAGCCCAGTGAGTCACACCAGCCAGGGCTCCTTGGAGTCTGTTATGTACCCATTCCTAGGTTGTGCTGCTCACACTAACACATTCCTTTTAGTTTGGCTCAGAGGTACAGAAAGCTTTAGTGTGCAGAGGTTATATACGTGAAACTGGGGCTATTTATGTTTTTTTCTATTTTTAATATTTTATTTTATTTATTTGTAGAGAGATGGGAAGGGAAGGAGAAAGAGAGGGAGAGAAACATCAGTGCGTGGTTGCCTCTCACATACCCCTGGCCCGTAATCCAAGCACGTGCCCTCACTGGGAACTGAACCAGTGACCTTGGAGTTCGTAGGCTGTCATGTAATCCACTGAGCCACACCAGCCAGGGATGGTTAAAGGATTTTTAAGAACCTATGTCGGTAAACCATTTCCTGAGTAACTCTAATCAGAGACCAGGGAATCACCTGTGATCCTGCCTGTCTTTACTCCCCACATAAAACAAATGTTAGTTCTACTCCCTGTGTCCATCACCTTGGTCCCCTGTTCTCTTCCAGGGGCCACAACCACAGGGCAGGTCAGCATCACGCGCTCCATTAAAAGAGAGCCTCTTAAATCACATGGCATGCAGTCTTTGTCCTTACAATCCGTTCTTTCCCTCAAAGGCCATCAGATTCCTTATCCCTAAAGCGTAGCTCTGATGTCTCATTCCTTCTGAAAAACAAACTTTTAATGGATCTTACCTCCTTAAAAGTAACATTCCAAGTCGTCACTAGAGATTTTTTCCGAGAACTCTGACCTTGTGTCCAATTCCAGGAAGGCCTTATTAACCTGATCCTAGGAGCTGATTTGATTTGGTAATTTCCCATGGTGGCTTCACTTGAGCAAGCAAACTGTAAGTGCAGCCCCCAGCCCCTCTCTCCCCTATACCCCAACAGCTGCAGGATGGCCCAGGCTCTGCATTCGGTTACTCATGCGTACAAAAGAGCTACAAACTGCGTGCTCGCACCAAATCCAGGTTTTTCACTCCATTGTACAGGCCCAAGCTACAGACTCATTTGGAAACAATCACTGTGGCCAGGAAAAAGCAGTGCTTTGATTGGCAGGCCTGAGGGTGGAGGGCGCTGGCGGTGACACCTTCTCATCCCAAGAAGGTGGCAGAGGGGTGACACCCCAAAACGAAGGTGGTGGGGGGCTTTGGCCAGGAATGGAGGGAAGCAGATGTTGGAATGAACAAGTGTTCTCTACTGGCGCCTGGCCCAGTGCCACCTCAGCTTGGAATGCGCTTCCCTTCAGGGCTGTCTGCTTGCGCCTGAACTGACCTTTCAAGTTGCGGGTTCCCGCTCCCTCCCTGTTCCAGGCAGCCCCAGGCCAGCCTAGAGCGGTCTCACTTCATTTCTTCATCTCCATAGTGGAGGCCTGCACTTGCTGGTGGGCCCTAGGTGGACACTCACTAGGGTTTGGTGGGCGGGAGGGGGTGTCTCACCTCTGTGAGGCCGTCCTGTTGAGCACAAACCCAGTATGAATTTATTTTTTAGAGTGTGTGGGTAGGGGGAGCAGGGAGGAAGGAAGATACAGAGGAAGAGAAACATCAATTGGTTGCCTCTCACACACCCCTAATCAGGGCGACCCAGGCATGTGCACTGACTGGGAATCGAACCAGAGACCTTTTGGGTTGCAGACCGGCGCTCCATCCACTGAGCACACCTGCCAGGAACACAGTAGGAATTATGCTGGGGCTCCTGGCTTGGCTTTCCCGAGCCCCAGCCAGCCAGCAGTGCCTTCTATTAAAAATACTGATATACTTGTTTCGACGGAATACAATACAGAAGCGAACAGCTGTTCTGAAGCCCCCTCAGCCGCTTCAGAAGCACTACTTAACACAGTCGTGAAATCGTTCCAGTCAAGGCTTGGCAAACAGACTCCTGGAGCAACCCTGGCTGCCGCTGCAGCTTTGCATTTAGGAGCAAGGCTGGAGTCCACAACGCAGTTGTGTCTGCACCCCTCAGGCTACTCCTGAAGCGCAACAGCAGCAGCGAGTCCCCAGACCCCGGAAGACTGAGGAGGCTGTGGGGGAAGGTTGGTGTTTTTGTGAAAAAGGGTAAAACCGGCTGGCCTAGCAAATCTCCTTCAGTGCTTCACAAACTCCCCGGGGGCTGGTTGAGCTTGTCTTCTGATACGTTCTCCTGCCTCCAGGCAAAAGCAGTCTCTCATTTTCCAATTGCCCAGATGAGGTGGAAAGCTTCTACATTCCCATTTGCTTGAATGGCTTGAAAAACCTCTGTGAGGGGTAAGGTATCCAGCCTGGGCTTACACACCCCGAATTACAACCAGCTCACCATCTCCTGAGGTGCTTCTTTATAGCTTTGAATACCTCTGCTTATCAGAACATTCTCCTTACGCCAAACCAAAGCTGCTCCCCCATTGCTTCTGGCTTTGTGGTGGTACGGGGTCACACAATGCATTTGGAGACAGGCCCTAGATGTGTGTGTGCGTGTGTGTGTGTGCGCGCACACACACGCGTGCGCGCCAGAGAGAGAGAGGGAGAGAGAAACAGAAAGAGAAGCAGAGATGGAAAGAGACACAGAGGGAGCAGAAAGGGCCCATATAGATCATCTAGGTCAGCGGTTAATGAGGATTTTTGGCAAGATTAATTCAGGAGAAATAAACATATTTAAGGGGCACATTTTTCCCATTCCAAGTGAAGTTGGGACTGGATGGTTGAGTAAATATCAATTTGCAGAGTTCCCTGGGAAAGACCCACTGAAATAAAAAGGAATGGAAAAGAGGTAAGATGGCTTCTCCCTGAAACCAGGTGCAATTTAAACCAAAGTAAAAGATGATGACATCAGAAAAACAAATGTGTGAGCTATACCCTGCTCCTCACACTCTGCCCCCCAGAAAAGACCAGTAAACTGTTCTTTTCTGTGTCTCTTTCCCTCCCTCCCTCCCTCCCTCCCTTCCTTCCTTCCTGTTTCCTTTGTTTTCTATCTTTCGCTCCAAGGGCTAGGTTTCTTTTTATCTTTTACTCATCATTCTTTTCCAAATCTTCGAAAGGGGAGCACAGGCGATCTGGTTTCAGTTCTACTGGTGGTTATTTTTACAATGTTTAAGCATCATGCCTCAGCCTGTAACTCTCAAGTCTTCAACTTTGAAAGTAACGGGGTATCTTTGATTCACCCTCTGCAAGATAAGGACGCTGTCATGGTTATCCTTACCTCTCAACGTTTGGTTCTCCAATGTTTGGCCCTGTTTATTTTGGATACGTTATGATGGCTTTTACATTGCACAGCTTTTCTTCCAAGGACTGTCCCTGCCTGTCACAGTCTCACTTCAAAAAAGGCCCAGTTTCACAAGTTAATGGATTATTTCAAATTTTCAAGGAGCAGATGATTCCTCCGCTATTTAAATTATTCTAGAGCATGCCCTGGCTGGTGTGGTTCAGTAGATTGAGCGCCTGCTTGCAAACCAAAAGGTCGCTGGTTCGATTCCCAGTAAGGGCACATGCCTGGGTTCTGGGCTGGGTCCCTGGTTGAGGGCATGTGAGAGGCAACCATTTCATATTTCTCTCCCTCTCTTTCTCCCTCCCTTCCCCTCTCTCTAAAAGTAAATAAATAAAATCTTTTTTAAAAAGTTCAACTATATAGAAGTATACAGTTTAAAAATAAAAGCTCAACCATTTCTCTTAGCAATATTTTTTTTCTGATAATGTCTTCTGGGGCAAGGGCTACAAAAGAAAACAGAAACAAATGGGACTACATCAAACTATAATAAAAAGTTTTTGCACAGCAAAGGAAACCAACAGCAACACAAAAAGACAACCTACTGAATGGGAGGACATATTCACCAATGATAGATCCCATAAAGGGTTAATATCCAACACTCATAAATAACTGATACAACTCAAAAACAACCACAACAAAAAAAGTCCAATGAAAAAATGGGCAGAGGACCTGAATAGACACTTCTCCAAAAAGGACATCAGATAGCCAGTACACATAACAAAAAAAAAAAAAAAAAACATGTTCAACATCACTAATCTTCAGAGAGATGCAAATAAAAACCACAGTGAGCTACCATCTCACACCGGTCAGAACGGCCATCATAAGCAAATCAACAAACAAGAAGTGTTGGAGGGGATGTGGAGAAAAGGGAACCCTCGTGCACTATTGGTGGGAATGCAGACTGGTGCAGCCACTATGGAAAACAATATGAAATTTCCTCAGAAAACTAAAAATGGAAGTGCCTCTTGACCCAGCGATTCCAATTCTGGGAATATGTACAAGGAAATCCAAAACAGTAATTCCAAAAGATATATGCATCCTTACATTCATTTACAATAGCCAAGCTATGGAAGCAACCTAAGTGCCCATGAATACACAATTGGCTATATATACATATATACAACGGAGTACTACTCAGCCACACAAAAGAATGAAATCTTACTATATGCGATAGCATGGATGGACCTAGTGGGTATCATGCTAAGTGAAATGAAGTCAGACAAAGAAAGACAAATACCTAATGATTTCACTTACATGTGGAATTGAAAGAACAAAATAAATGAACAAACAAAACAGAAACAGACTCGTAGATGCAGAGAACAACTGATGGTTGCGGTGGGTGGGGGGTGGTTGAGTGAAAAAGGTGAAGGAATTAAGAAGTACAAATTGGCAGTTACAAACTACTCACAGGCTTGTAAAGTTCAGGAATATAGTCATTAATGTTGTAATAACTACTTATGGTGCCAAGTAGGTACTTAAATTATCGG